>JACXGM010004939.1:0-36456 GCA_016801145.1 Umbra pygmaea
AAGGCAACTGAAAAGAACGTACTGTAGCAATGAAATCGCCATATAGACTAATTTAAATGAACTTTGTAAAATATATATTATTGAAAAATATATTAAATAAAAAAATATATTAAAGAAGTACAAAAATACATTTCTAATTCTGATTATCTTTGGGCCTGCAGAGAAGGCCTTGCAGGCCCTGACGGCCCACCACTGGTTGTGAGCATTAAACACCTTCATTCAGCTACAGGCCTATTTGGTCCTTGATCTCAACAACATACTGTATAGCCTAAACTGATTATGCTCCCCCTGCTACTGGGACTTCACTACAAATCAGATGGACAGGCTGTTGATTTCCATGAGGAAACAGCAGAACACATTTTATAATCTGTACATTTCTTTACTGCAGTTTGACAGGTAAGAATTTACAGCCTATACTCGGTTTCTTTCAAACCTCTTTCGGGAAGACCAATGTAAAACAATTTACTTGTATCTCTCCTGTATCAAGTAGCCAATGACGTAATAATAAGTTGGTATGCTGATTTGGGAGTTCTTCATTAAACTTGACTTTTTTGTCTTAGACCAGGCTGAACCTGGGTCTGTGAAACCGGCGCTGTGTGTTTGTGTCACGTTTTAGGGTATAAAGGGTAAAGGGAATGATGAGGTAGGCGCGAAGGACGGTAGATAACAAAAAGGCACTTTATTGGCAGACTTGGGATAAAGAAAAACAGCCACGAGGGGCAAAACGTATAACTCCAAAACTATAAACAGAGGCAACTGGAAACACGGAACAGGAAACAGGATACAGGATACTGGAACCGGGAACAACGATGACCTGGAACACGCAACATGGAAACATTGACCGAACAAGGGAGGGAAGCAAACACACAACTAAATACCAACACTAACGAGGACTAATGACAGACACCTGGGAAACAAACACACTGACATAATCTGACTAAAAACCAAGGAGCACAGGTAAATACACCACAGAGGCACAAGAGGGAGACAAACGCAACACTAGTGGAAGGAACCTGAATACACACAGAGCAGAATACAATGAGCCATGAGGAAAAATAACAAAACTAACTAAACCACCGTGAAAAAGCACTGAAAACAACAGAAAGTCAAAAATAACAGTCCCAACAGGGCTGGATCCTGACAGTTTGGATTTTAACTACACACAATAAAATCAATGTTGTCTAGAGAGGTATCTTTTTTGATAATCTATCTTTTATATCTGTCAAAAAGCAATCAGCACATTTCACATTACTGACCCCATATTAACAGTCATGCATGGTGGTGGTAGTAGAGGTTTTGAAGTCGATTTGCATCATCTGTGAGATGATGCTGAAACGCACCGAGGTCATGACGCAAGAGAGTCCTCTGATATGTTTAGAAATACACTAAATCAGAATGGCTTTAAGGTAGCAAAACGAATATGTGGAATGGACTAGTCCCTGTTCACACCTAAAGCCAATTGTGATGGCTGGCCATACAGTATAAGGACAAATTCATGCTTAATAACCCACAAATGTTGCTGAGGTTTTTATTTTCCTTTTATTTAACCTTTATTTAACCAGATAAGTACGTTGAGAACAGATTCTCATTTGAAACGCCGACTTGGGCAAGATAAAAGCATTGAGGTGCAAAAGACATAATGTTACACATACATTACAAGACAAAGTACGGAGTAAACTTAATAAAAACAGGAATACAGTGTGCAGATCTTCAGATTAAACAAGAATTCGTAAAGAGAGTGCAACAAATATTAGCACATGAAGGTAGATATTTGGTAGAGACAGCGGCATGGCAGTATACTATACAGTCAGTGGAAAAACTGGAGGACTGAGCTAGAGGTAGATTTATCGAAACACAAAGTGGCAGTGCAGAAATAACATTAGAGTAGGTGGCATAGTGACCGAGCCTGTGGGAAAGGGAGTGTGCAAAGCATACAAATACAGCTGTGGGGGGGATAGAGTGCAAAATGTAGGTTAACGGCCAAAAAGGGCGGGTGGAGTCAACATGTACAACGGTCTGATAGTAGATTTGATAGTAGTACTTTGAAGTTTATTAGAGGGACAGTGGATTCAAGTTTCAATGATTTTTGTAGTATGTTCCAATCACTAGCAGCGAAGAACTGGAAAGAGAGGCGGTCGAAGGAGGTGCAGGCTTTTGTAGCAATCAGAGAGATATACCTGCTTGAACGCAGATTAAGAGAGGGAGTTGCTCTGGAAATTAAAGATCTTAGGTAAAGTGGGGTTTTGCCAAGTAGACACTTGTAAATAAGATGATACCAGTGTGTTTGTCGCCGCTGTGTAGTGAAGGCCAGCCGATTAGTGTATAGAGGTTGCAGTGATGGGTGTTGTATGGAGCATTGGTCACAAATCGGATGGCGCTGTGGTATACAACATCTAATTTTCTGAGGAGAAAGTTTGATGCAGATCTGTAAATTACATCACTGAAGTCTAGTATTGGGAGGATGGTCATTTTCACAAGGGCAATTTTAGCTTGAAAAGTGAAGGAGGATTTATTGCGGAATAGGAAGCCAATCCTGGATTTAACTTTGGAATGGAGCTGGTTGATGTGGATCTGGAAGGAGAGTGAAGAGTCTAACCAGACCCCTATGTATTTGTAATTGTCTACATATTCCAACACAGACCTGTGAAATGTGGTAGTGTTGGGCAGGCAGGTGCAGATTGTGATCGGTTGAGGAGCATACATTTAGTTTGACTAGAATTTAAAAGTAGTTTGAGGCCACGGAAGGAGTGTTGTGTATTATCTGAACATTTTTCAGTGTTCTTAGGCAAAAATGTGAGTGAGCACACTCCCTTGGCTGAGAAGCAACCCCACACATGAATGGTCTCAGGATGCTTTATTTTTGGCATGACTGATGGTAGCGCTCACCTTGTCTTCTCCGGACAAGGTCTTTTCTGGATGGCCCAAACAATCAGAAAGGGGATTCGTCAGAGAAAATGACTTTACCCCAGTCCTCAGCAGTCCAATCCCTGTACCTTTTGCAGAATATCAGTCTGTCCCTGATGTTTGTCCTGGAGAGAAGTGGCTTCTTTGCTGCCCTTCTTAAAACCAGGCCTTGCTCCAAAAGTCTTCGCCTCACTGTGCGTGCAGATGCACTTACACCTGCCTGCTGCCATTCCTGAGCAAGCTCTGCACTGGTGGTGCCCCGATCCCGCAGCTGAATCAACTTAAGGAGACAATCCTGGTGCTTGCTGGACTTTCTTGGGCGCCCTGACGCCTTCCTCACAACAATTGAACCTCTCCTAGAAGTTCTTGATGATTCAATAAATAGTTGATTTAGGTGAAATCTTACTAGCAGCAATATCCTTGCTCATGAAGTCCTTTTTGTGCAAAGCAATGATGACGGCACGTTTCCTTGCAGGTAACCATGGTAAACGGAGGAAAAACAATGATTTCAAGCACCACCCTCCTGTTAAAGCTTCCAGTCTGTTATTCTACCTCCATCAGCATGAAAGAGTGATCACCAGCCTTTTCCTCGTCAACACTCTCACCTTTGTTAAAGCTAAATTGTGTATTTTTTTTGTTGATTCTTAGCAAAAACCCCTTTGCACTTTCAAATATATGTGCTCATTCATGTGTAATTACTTTCACCAACTAATCAATGTATTCTCGTAAGCGTAGAATCTTCCATTCAGAATACATACGATGGAGTTGCTCGAATTGCGGCCGCCATGTTACGCCTCCATCTTTAAAATACATTAGCCAAAGAGGGACATACCTGGAAGTTTATGATCTGCCTTTGCGCTTTTACACTCCGGGGCACTGTGACGAATGCCAGGGGGGAGATTACTCACGACTGCCGGCAGATTTGAAAGCCTGTTGAAGATGAAGGATCATGCCTATTCTTGAGGACATGTAATGGCAGTGCTGGCCCTAGCTATAGAGTAGGCAAAAACTGTTTGCCTGACAACATGAACTCAGATTTTCCATTTCAAAATAATAGCGCTCATAATTCATAAAAATAATATTTTTTAATTCATTGCATAGGTAGTCCTAAAATTAGTCTATTGTTGGATAAAACTGACTCTAGTGAATGTTTTTTAAATGTAATCGTGTTTTCACATAAGACACTGACTAAAAACTCAATTAAATTGTGTGTACAACATATTTGTTCCTGTTTTTAATAAAACATGTTAAATAATTTTATTTCTATGACATGCTCTAATTGTTTCTTTACACACAATGCAATTGCATTTCGTTACAATTCACTAGCCATATAATGAATTAACTATTATTATTGCAATGAATTAAAATGAGCACTATTGTTTTGAAAAAAAATCTGAGATCGCGTTGCTGGCATAATAGCAGAAGGGGCTAGAATGGGTAATCAGTTGGTTGTCATATACAATTTCACCACTAGGTGGGAGCAATTCTTACACAATGTAGCTTTAACGAGAAGATCACTGACATGATGGCAGCTTGTCCTTTCGTGGCAGGGCTGAAATACAGTGGAAATGTTTTGTGGGGGATTAAGTTCATTTTCATGGTAAAGAGGGACTTTGCAATTCATTCTGGAGTATATGCAAATTAGCATCATCAACACTGAAGCAGCAATCTATTTGGAGACCAATAATTGTGTAATTTCCAAAACTTTTGACCACGACTCTACTAACATAGCTATAAGTAAGCTGATTTGCATTATTGCGACTACAATAACTTCCAGTTTATCACCTGGTTGTATAGTGCATATGGAACAGTATTTCCCTCTCTTCAGATGAGAATGGATCTCATTTGCACAATGGTTTCTTCACTTTTGCAAAACCTGAAGATCAGAATTCAAGTTTCACAATAAGTATTATTTTATTTATTGATTTTTTCTCCATTTTGCTCTCCTCCCAATTCACTGTAATCCTACCTTGTCAGCGGCTCCGCAAACCTTCTGCACCGATCTGTGGGATGGCGAAGGGCGCACACATTGTTCATGTAATGTTTGTATGTCCAGTCCAGTACACCAAAATAGACATTGAATCGACAACAAGGTATGTTGAATTGCTGATTGTACCATGATATTTACAACTCACACACGTACCGGAGCTAATCAACTACAACAGAGAATTGTTGATCTTGATAAACTAGAGATGAACATCTTTCAATACACGGAACATCACGCACAGGACATGATATTGATCCCATAAACAACTTTTGAATCAACACCAATAGCAATTACTTTTACTACACTAAGAAACAGTTTAATAGTTCAGTTAATACTGAAAACCAATTATCAATAATCCACTTTAACAGCAGAAGCCTATATGCTAACTTTCACAACATTGAGCATTACCTACATCAGTTCAAACAGCCTTTTAATATAGCCTAATAGCTATATCAGAGACCTGGATAAACAGTGAAAAGGGCTCAGATTTTGAAATGAAAGGATATGAAATGTGTTTTATTAAATGAGAAAACAAGAATGGGGGTGGTGTGGCTTTGTATGTGGACAATACATTGAATTACAAGGTGGGGGAAAATATGCCAACAGCAGTGGAGGATTTACTTGAATGTGTTACAATAGAAGTATGTAGGGACAAAAAGAAAAATGTAATAGTAAGTTGCATATATAGAACACCAGGTTCGAATATAGGTTTATTCCAGAATTGGATGTTAGAAAATTTTACAAAAACAAATCAGAAAGTCATGATTATCCGTGATGATGTTAACATTGACTTGCTAAATCCAAATAAGCGTAATATGACAGAGGACTTTATCAGTACAGTGTATAGTCTGGGCTTTTTCCAAAAATTAATATGACTGATGACTTATCAGTACAGTGTAGAGTCTGGGCTTTTTTCCCAAAATTACCAGACCCAGCAGGATTACTTCCCACAGTGCAACATTAATTGATAATATCTTTACAAATGACATAGATAATAATACAGTGAGTGGACTATTAATAAATGACATCAGCGACCACTTACCAGTTTTTACAGTTTACAATAGTAACTACACATCTAAAAAGGACAACAAACCTCTATTCAAACGGATAGAACAGAAGAGGCTATTGTTGCACTGAAAAAGGTTATTATTAAGGAAATGTAGTTGTGTTATAGGTGTGCAAACACAACAGTTCATCCAACCACATGTAGCCCTAGCCGCCAATTTATTTAGCACTGCGAGTCCAACAAGCCTTTAGTCGGATCATGCACAGGATGATTACGTTCACTTAATATACTTTCGCATTTGAACCCACAGGTGTCCAATCTGACAACAAGTAGGCACTGGAGAGCAAGGTGGCAGAATAGATAATCTAACCTATATTTAATTGGGCAGCGCAATGCCAATAGTCAGACTTGAACTCATGACTATCATGGCGTAGACTGCCATGCAATGCCGCGACTTAGCCCACTACGCCACTACTGCACTAAGTAGCTTTGCCTAAAATATTTTCTTTACAGTAAAAAAAAGAGATAATTCGAGCAACAATAGCAAGTACTGTATGTTTGCGCAACATCTTTACACCTGCACCTGAGTATGAGGTTGGGGATAAAAAAAAACAACAGGTTTAGTCTTTTCTTACTGGAGTTCATTTTGTTGTTTACCTGCATATGGTGTATAGAGCAAAAAAATAAAAGACAGGCTCTTAGTGGAAAGGCAGAGATATAGTATGTAAAGATGAGTAAATAATTAAGTATGTCTTGCCCATGCCAGAATGAACATCCCATATGGAGCTTAATGTACAAGTACACCCTCTGGACAAGATGTCTGCCTTAGGGCCTAACCCATAATGTGTGTCCTTGTTGTTTAGTGCAAGCAGAGAGGAATGAGGTCACTTTTTTGTTTGGTATGACTCAACCAGGGACGCTTCCCATCTGAGGGCTGGACCACTGAGCTAGTTTAGTGTGAAGATAAGTGATGCTATGCATTAGGCCTGTAGTTGTGATTTATAAAAAGAGGAAAAACAATGTAAAATCAATGCCTTTAGTATTCATATCCTGTCTGCGTTTTAACAACAGCTATGCAAGGAAGTAAGAAGAGATAGTAGAGTTTGCTTTTTCAGATGTTTATATTTGATCAAGCATTCATAATGCTTGCAAGCTGAGAGGTTTTGTAAAAAAACAGCTGTAATCATCCTGATGGAAGCGTAAGTATCCACTTCACTTCCAGCTTCTCCATGAAAGTCTGCTTGATGTGCAGAAAAATTTAATTATACACAAACAGCTTCATGAAACTATGTAAGAAAACTTTACATAAGATTTGTCTAGAAACAACTTCAAAATGGATACTTCTGTAGTTTTTTTAGAATCAATTGGAACTTTACCTCAATTAACATTTAATAACTGAAATAATAATAGTATTTTACAAGCAGAAAGAGAGAAATATTTTAAAGATAATTATAACGGCTGAATATTAGGAGAGTGATGTTCTTCAACTTTGGCTTGGTCGGATGGAGAACTACAGGGGGGTGAAGTGGTTCTGGGTTTATCACAGGACTCCTGTGTAACTCCCAAAACACGCTGAAACAAATGTGCCCACACACCACCTGATTGCTGAGTCCTCCTACAAATACTACATTTATGTTCTAGGGAGAAATGTGTGAGGATGATGTTGCACTTTCGTTATCAACATAAAGAAGGGATGTTTAATTTTTATAGGTGATTTTTATGAACTAGCCAGAAGAGGAATGGCCACCCCACTGAGTCTGGATCCTATCTAGGTTTCTTCCTGGCAAGCTGTTATGCACTGCCTCCCCAGGAGGGGAGTGGGATGCTACACCTCGTTGCCCAAACGGTCAGAGAAAGGAATATGGAGTCGTGGGTGCGAGCAAGGACACGAACACAAACAGGTACCGTTTAACAAAAGGGCTTTTATTAGCCACGGTAAATACAATTAGGTGAGTGAGGAGGCTGTGGGTACCAAACCAAAGAACTAAACAAAAAGTCCCCCACCCCCCTTACCTGTCCTATCTCCCACACAAAACAAACTAATCTGGCACACGGTCAAGGCGCCCTACCCAAACTTACAGCAGGTGGCCCATACCAGGTCTAACTAGTGTGCTTTAGACAAGGGAGTCCCCTACGGGCAAGATGTACACTCCGGAGCAGCTCTAGGCTAAAATCTCCTCACTCCCTGTGAACAAAAGAACAACAAGAAGGGGATTAATGACAGGAATATAATCACTATAATGTACAAACTAACAAAGACAAACCTAAACCTACTACTAACAACTCACACACACAATAGGCCTACCACTCTCTCTAACAACTACCACAAAACACAGCTCTCACTCCACAACACTACCAAACACTACCAAACACAGAACAAACCAACAGAGCATCTGCATACTCAACCAGAGAGAGCGAGAGAACAAACAAATGGCACAATATATATGAAGGTAGGACATGATGGGAATGATATTGATTGCTGAAACCAGGTGTATGGGATAACGGAGGGGAGGAGTCAGTGATAAGTGATGAATGGAGGGACTGATGACTGGATAGGCACCACCTGTGGGGAAACATACGAACTGAACAGAACAAACAAATACACAGAACAGAACAGAAACACAGCACAAAACACCAACACTGGACCAGGGGACATAACACAAGCAAATTACTAGGGTTTTTCTTAGCCACTGTGCTCCAATTTCCCATGGTTGCCTGCTCTCAGGAGTTCTAGGCGGGGTGTCGTAAAAAACTTTTTGACAAATGCTGATGTTAAAAGGGCTTTATAACATATATTTGATTGATTTGATTGATTGACCTACAATAGTGGTGCTTTTCCGCATGTACAAAACCTTGACCAATAGATACCCAGGGAAAATGCGGCTTTCTCTAGCATATATGTAATTTGCTTGATCATATTATAGCCCAACTAAAGGATTTTAAAGCAAGCCCAAACTAAAGATTATCCATAAAGGCAAGCTAAAATATAGATAAAACAATAAATGGAAGTATAACATTGAAGGAGTAAACACACACACAGGTAGATGTTTCAGAGATTGCCGCAGTATGTTAAGGGTTTTTTAACTGCGAAACAGCACATAAACACTGAAGCTATTAATAAGCCCAAATAAAAGGCAGCCAAATGCAAAGGGCTGAAACACAACACACAGGTCGGAAGGACCAATGTGTACACAGAGATAACAAATAACTAACAAAGGGAAATGCGGCACATATATACATGGCATTAATGACTAAACAATAAACAGGTCAGGTGCACAGGAGGGGGCTACTGCTCAGTAGAAGGAACGCTCCAGGAGAAGGAACCACAGTAGAGGGAGACGTTACAGGAAGGCAAAGCTGAATTGAGTTATGATCACAGATTATACATGATCAAGCCTTGACTCAATAAACAGACTTGGTTGCTCCACAAAACCGAGTGTGGAAAGATGAACTGGATAGTGTGTTGCTTACGTCTAACACTACATGAGCCATGTATATATCATGATGCTGGATTATAAAGAGGCAGAAAAAATTATCAGGTAAATGGAGTTTACATATCTTACTGGTGACCATATTTTCTTTACTCCTTCTATTTGTTTTATAGGTCACTGTTAAAGATATGAACTCCATTTACCTGATCATTTTTTCATAATCCCAAAACTTGTGAATTCAACAAGTAACTGAAAAGTAACTTTAAAGTTAGAGTAAAAGTTAAAGTAACTTTACCCAACACTGCTTTTGACAACTGGCATATACATAATTATTGTTAATAGCACATGCCAAGATCTAGAACGTCAACTAATATTTATATTTTAATAGTTTTGTCCTCAGAATTTGCTCAATGCAATAGCTTCTGCTGTAGCTTGATGTGTAGCATGGACACCTTTTAATCCAAGGTTTGCCAGTTGGAACCCTAATCAGAGCTATATAAATGTGCCTACTAAATCAAAACAAAACTTACATTTACTTCTAAACAACTCTGTATAACTCTAGAAGACCGAATTGCATAATTACATTGCTTGGTAATTACAGAGACCTAAAAAGTCCACTAAAATGTGTTCTTGCATTCTCGAAAATGTCTTGCAGTGCCTGCTTCTGCGTTAGATCAAGGTGCTGATTAGCAGTCTCTGAATGCAGAGGTTAGTGTTTGCGCCAAAATCGGATATATACCATTTTTATGGAAATGTGCCTACTCAATCAAAACAACACTAGTTAATTTTTAATCTATAAAACTACTCTGTATAAATTAAGAAAATGTAAATGCACAAGGATTAGACAATACTTTCTGTTATCATCATAAGCCAACTCATTCAAAATTGGTGGTTTTTTCTGTCTCCACCAGCTTGCCGTGGACATGTTTATCAAATTCCCTTACAGACTTGTCTTGTTGATTCCACACCCCTTGTTCCTATTACTTATTAGTACATGTATTTACAGTAGTTCGTTCAGTTTTTCTCATGCTTTGTTGGTTATTGTCTCCTGTTTAACCAGTACGTTTCATGTGTCCATGGTCTCATACTTTTTTTAGTCACAAACTTTTCTAGTGTTTAGTGTATCAGCCTTAGTGTTGGTTACGTCTAGTAAAGTTCAATGGTCAGAGTTAATGTTGGTTATGAACAACTACTATCTTAAGTTATCAGTTTGGATGGTTGAGTTCTTTTAACCAGTCGTACACTTATCTTGTGCAACTTTCATTTGTTGTCTTGCTGTTTGCCTGTAAGGTTTAATCATTATTTCAACTAAACATCCTTGCAATGAAATACAAACCTGCATCCTGCCTTAAATAAACTCTAACAAAACCAACACTGGAGTTTACTTCTGTATGACTCAAGAAGATCTAAATGCATTGCCCATGAAAAGTAAAAATCTGGGACAGCATGTTTACCGATGCATTAATTTGTTTTAGTACCTTAGTCTGGTACCTTAGTCTGCTTCCTCTGTAAACACCTAAATTACTGTCTGTTGAGGTATACTGTATATAGGTTGATTATTTTCACTATTTGTTTTTATAAATTACATTAATTTACTGCTAATTGGATAAACATTTTAATTAACTTAATTTTTGTTAAGAATGTACAAGCAACCTGGTCTCAGGAGTAGACGTTACATATGTAATTCTGGAACTCCATTTAGTATATGTTATAATAGGGGATATTACAATTAGTGAAACACATGTTGGAAATGTACCAAGATGTCTATTACTTAAGTGCATGATATTTATTACTAATGGATGAAGTTGCTCTGTAGGGACTCATTTTGTAGGTCAGGCGCCTGTGAATGAATGTGTAGCCTCCCACCCATGTATCAACCAAAGGCTTATGTGTTGAATGAGCAGCGTGATAAGAATCAGACCGGCTTGGCAATGCCTGCTTGGAGGTAGTTGCAGTCAGTCTCACTTGCTGTGGAGCTGTTGACTAGACAAGGTCAAAGGGGAATTGGACATGACAAATGCTTACCACTGCCAAACTAAATGTAACATATATTACATGGATTGACCTAGGCTACATGTCATATGCTATGCCGTCATTAGAGAATGCAATGTACATCATTCGAGACATTCAATTTTCCAAACGTGAATGCAACGCGTCACCAGAGTCATAGCAAACGGGCTAATCCCCGGGTGTTTCACAAGTTAGGCATCGGCCCGGTCATACACAGAGGCTAAGCTGTGAAGTGTGATTAGACGAAGAATGGAATTTGTACAGCTTTGTTTTAACTCTGACCTCCTCAATGACACTTATCAACTTGTCATCTTGTCTTCTGATAAATGGCTATCGTAACAATATATAGGATATTTTACACAATGTCCGATACTGCTTTAAACCCTTTAGGAATAGAGATGATTGGTACTTTAGAATTGTTAGTGGAACAGCATGACAAAAGATAGCTTTAAAATATAACCTTTCAGACGGGTGCTCTTCTGAAGTTCACCTCTATTTTTCTCCTATATTTTCTATCTGTGTCTGTTGTCTCTCCTCATTTCCATTATCAGCCGCCTGTTCGGTCCTGGAATATCATCAATGTTTACTACTTCCCGTTGGTCAGGCTCATTGTTTCCCATACCTTTCCTGAGGACCACCACACATCTCACCATTGTGTTTTAGCCCTGAACTACCTTACCTGAATCAAGCAGCCAGGCCAAGGGCTTCATTATTGATAGTCAAGTTATTTCAGATGTGGTAGCTCTTGGGAATATGGAATGGCATGGTGGTCCCCAGCAAAGGTCTGGAAAATGCTGAGCTAGACCATCAGAAAGAAGAAAACACTGGTCTATGTTAAAAGAATAAAATGACAATGTCTGCTTTGGGGATTCTAACAGGTCTATACATTTGTTCCCAAAACTATAATTTTTTAAAATGCTATACAATTATAGGAGCAAATATGTTAATAACAGTTAATTAAAACACAGTCAGGCCAGGGGTGGTGGAACTATTTTATGACAGGTTTCCTATTTTAAATCTCAATACTACTGATTGTTATTTATGACCAGAAGCATCATGCACCAATTTTTTTAAGGGGGCACAGTGTGCACAACACACGGAAACTTGTGCCCACAAATACAGATATTAAAAGAAAAATCCACTTGGCTCAAAAATCTGAGGGGGCACGTGCTAATGTCATGAATAATACATTTGTAAAGAAAATTCTAAAAGTTTAAAGGGAGGGCACAGTACAACATATTGTACAGCAAAACATTTGACATTGTAAAGACAACAACAAAGAACACCATTTGGGCAGTGTTTTATGAAAATACATTGTCTAACATGTGAACCGCCTCAGGGCTGACTGGGATGAAAATGATCCTCTGGAATATTACATTCATTTGTCACGTAGATTTGAATTAGATCCAGTTTCCATCAATAAGATGAAATTGAATTGAGGTTCCGTTTCAATGAACATAATGATTCACATTTGCTGTTTTCTTTATACTCTGATGACTTGTCTAAAATAAAAAGAATATAGGGGAAAGGATGCATTTTGGGTGGTCAGAAAAGGTCAGACAAGCTCATTTTGAATTAAGACTTTCCAATGTGGCTGGTCTCTTGGATAGAAAATGCCCTTTTCCCTGCATAAGGTGTAACTTGGCTCACATAGAGAGGTCAACAGTTAGTTATCTACACAGAAGGAAGATACAATCATAGTTGGTGGTCAGGAACCTTGAGGATTCTGAGGAACCATTGATAGACAATCTTCATAGTTCCATTTTTGCTTGGTTGAGTAAAACCAGGAATTTTAATCATTCAATTTGGCATAGGTTCCACTGAGATGGGATTTACTAAGTGTGTCGATTTATGTTAGCTCTTTTTTGGCCAATATAAAAACATTTTGATATATTCTGTAGATTGGTTGTCATACAATGAACTTTAAAAGTATTTGGACAGATAACATTAGTATCTTTTTTGGCACTGTATTTACTGTAGCACTTTAGATATTAAATTATATATTAAACGGCTAAAGTGCAGACTGTCAGTATTAATGTAAGGTTATATTCAGCCATACAGGATAAACCCTTCAGAAATTACCAACCGTACATCTCAGAATTTCTCACAAATTATGTTCTCAGGAAACTATTTTGAAAACCTGAATTACGTTATATGCCAACATATTTAGTTTTTTTTACGTTTGAACTGCACGTTTCGTTATTAGGCTATATTTGTAATTCTATTATGTTGCCCCTGTACATTTCGTTTAATGGATTTATGCGAAAACATTCCATACATTCCAAAGCGTTCGAAAGGATATTACAACATTCACATTTAAGGTTAGGTATGAGGATACTAACGGTCAAGGTTAGATATGACGTTACTGAGGTTAAGGTTAGGATTAAGGTTAGGGTTAACGTTACAAAAAACCAACAATCATCTGTGTGCATGACGCATGCAATGTAGAACAAAACACACACAAAGTGCCAGTCTGGATTTCAACTCGCGAAAACTAGCATGCCAGTCGCGGAATTATACGCCCATCCACCATCCCCGACCTCCACCCAGCAAAACCTTCGCGATTTACATGCTGCGTCATGATTTGCATATGTATATATTTTTCGTTATTCGAGTGTTCAATTTAGTTCCCTACAAATGTAATTGACCCTCTCATACGTTCATATTTAACATATTTCGGTTTTACAAAATAGTTCCCTAAGAACGTATTTAATGGGATTTAGGGGTGGAAATTGCTGTACATTTTTGTCGCTTTATAATAGTGTATCTGATGTATATGGAAAATAAGTTTGCATGCCCAGGAGAGCTCACCAGCCTTAAAGCTAGCCTTTGAATGTGGAATTTGTTGCCAACCTCCAGACGACAACATCAGGCCCAAGTGTGCTAATGCAAGTCAAGCTGTCCATTGACAAGGCAGCTAAATCTGATTGAATCTATTAGATAACATATTTGTTTGGTCGATTAAGATGATGGAAGGCAATGTTTAACAATAGCAAATAACCATGTGTCCGCTATAATCAAAGCCCACTATAGTGGATATAAGTAAAACAACTCTGACAACAGTCCAGCAGAACAGGACTTCTTCAGTAGGTAGGCATATATGTGTCGAATTCTTTCTGGAGTTAAAAAAAGATCAAAACATTTTGCAGCTTTGATGAGGCTTTCAGAAAAGTCATCCTCCCATCTTCTGAAAACCTCTGAAACTACATGTTCAAGGAGTAAAAACTAGCTTCACAGCCACCACCTTTGTTGCCTGTTGTCCTTCTAAGTTAATGTTTTAAAGTCTTCTTCCCAGCTCTAACTGATTACTGATTCAACTACAAAGTTGTGGTGGTTTCACCTTGCTTTTTAAAATGTGTGCACTTACTGTCCCTTTAAATAAGAAGTCACTCTTGGATTAAGCAATAAGTTAATGACTAAAATTCAAATGTAAAACGTTCCATAATAGCCTGTGGAAATCCAAGTGAATGGTGGAAAACTTAACAATTACTACACAATCACAAGAAAAGTTTACTTTTACAAAAAGTTTACGTTTACAATCTTTTGGATTCTAGCTAGAAGCTTTTTAGTTCTACTTAAAACCATCTTGGTTCCAGGTATTGGGTGTAGTGCTCTATCTGTACCTAGAAAGTGTTCCACCTTGAACAAAGAAGTTGTTCTCCTACAGGTTTATTAAAAAACAACTTTTTCGATTGTAATTCCCCCTGAACCTGCATTGTCAGCAACTCCACAACGCCTTCGGCAGGTTTGGATTGGTGAAGGGCTCTCACATGGTTTCTTCATTCATCCAACAAGGAAGCCTTTAGTCAGCAGATGCACAGAATTATTACACATTCACCAGTTTTATTTCCATGATTGAACCTAGAGGCACCTGATCTGCACACAAGGAGTCGCTAGAGAGCGACGAAGCAAGGTACATAGTCAGACTTATCTACTCCCATACCCCAGACAGCATTGTGTCAATTTGCATTGCCTTGCTCGTGCTGGAGCCCTGGGAAAAGTCAGAGAAGCTTTGCTCACAACAATATTTTGTTTAATGTTCAAAAAAAAATCTAAAGGGGTCCTCTGGCTATATTTAGAACCCTTTTTGTTTCCAGGAAAAACCTTTTAGTAACACACCAAAAACCTTTTGGATTCATGTATAACCCAAGTTCTGGATCACCAAAAAAATAAGTTTAAAATACTTAATGTGATTAAATCCCAGTCCACAACTACCAGTGACTACTTCTACTATTCCCCTATGGGCACGGTAGCCTGCCTCGTCTATCTCTGATTACACATGTGTGTTTCAGTCACTTATGAAAGAATTTCAATAAATACACATCATTAGCTGTAAGATAAATCCATTTTATTTTTATACTAAAATATAAAAATCAGTGTCAGGACATTGCGTGAATGAACCCAAATGGAACATTGAATATTATACACCATGTCATATATGTGCAGATACATGCACTAGGTCATTTGGGGTGGCAAGGTCACCATGGGGTGATCCCTAACTGCCAAGTTTATTCTATCCGTGAGCAGGAAAGTTAACCCTAATTGACACGAGTTGGATGTTGCAAACAATAATTGGTTCTTAATTGCCTAGTTAAATATCAATACAATTAAAAACACATTCTCTCTCTCTTTCTACAAACTCACTTAATGACTCTGAAGCTCATTAGCTGAAACTCAAATTGTTAGTGGGCCCAATCAGGAAAAATGCCTTTAGTACTCAAAATAGTGTTACAAACATTTGCTTTTCAAATCTATGGATGCTTTCAAACTACATGTATAGATTTTGTGGTTAGTGTTTAAAAAAATGTTAGGTAGTCGCCAAAGTTCTCAAACAGCCTATTTAAGATGATTAACCACATTCACAGTATGGATTTCAGAAGTAAAGAACCTTTTAGTACTTTTTAACATATTGTACTGTCAATAAAAGGTTTAGTTGATCTGCTCTGACATTGCCATTGTCAGTTGAGTCAATTGTGTTTACAGCACCTTGTTTGTGGTATTCATATTGGATTTTAAATGTGGACAGCTGATATGGCTGGATCAATTCATTCTCAGCATTATAGAGGGTTTGCTCAGTGGCTGGATTTAAGCCTAGCTGAGGCATAAACTCCCTTCTCCTGTTCATCTTTAATGCTCTACTGCCGTCAGGACATACAGTAGCTACATCTGGCTGGGCAACACATGAGTTGCCCTGGAGGGCAGGAGTCAGCATCTACAGGTAAGACTCAATCTCCAAAAAATTTACTTTCTAGGAAATGTAAAATATAGATTTAGTGATCAAGATTAACGTTTTGTTTCTTGGTTAATGTGAACTAGATAACCATGAATATATTTCCTTTATACAGGTTATATGATGAATGTCAACGGGCGGTAATGTGACCTGGTGTGTATGGCATCTGACCCTGGTTCTAATCCCTGCAACCACCAATGGGAAAGCTTTGTTCTGTCCTTGAGCAAGACAGTTAAAATCTCAACAGATTTATAAAATAAAAATGTCACCATAGAGGCTCTATAGTTCCTAGCAACAGAAACGCTGATCGACATCCCTGTGAACCCAGTATATCTGTGAGCATAACAAAGAATGCTGATGAAACATAAACAGGGATGAATTTAGTGTTGGCAAGCTAGTTAATATTGACAAGCTTAAAAAATAACAATGTCTTTCAACATGTAATTTATTAAATTAATTTGTACATTTTATAATACTTGTAAAGACACTGCATAGGAATTGCTAAAAGTATTAAATCTTAAAGGTTATATAAAAACACATGAATCCAAGTAGGCTCTAATGAGCCAAAGACCTAGAGGGCACTGTAAACATAACACATGGTTATGCATATTCATTCAATTGTATAATAGTTCTTTGAAATTAAAAGTAGTTCAACCATAGACCAAAATAGGCCAACGTACTCAGAGGTGATTACAGCATGTCTATATTAATCCGCATCAATTCTAAGAATATTGGCTATTACCATATTTCAAATTAAATAAATTGGAGTCACTTAAAACAAAATCTGTTAATAAAAATAATAATTGAGTTTAGATCTAATGTATATTTGCCATTGTATAATCATGTATCATAAACCAATCTCAGAGAGAGTATTAGCAGTTTTACTAGAGTCTAGAAACAGTGTATGTCTGGTCCAGCCGGATAACGGCGGAGAAATCTCTTCAATCAGGTACAGATGAGCGACCGCTCAATGACCCTAACAGGTTATCCACGATTGGCTGTACTTCTTCTGCCCAGCATCTTACAGTAGAACCATCTGGGTAAACCGGAGACACCTGGGCTTTTTGGTAGAATGCCACATGAGTAGAAGGACTGCCAGAGGAGCCCCAGCATATACGGATCAGGTAAAATTATGACAGCACACAAAAAGTTATGACAGCACACAAACAGGCATTAGTCTTATCATTTACAAGAGTTATGGGTCAAGGTTGTGGCATGTGGCGGCCCCCCTCCTCCACCCCTTCCCTGGGAGGACTTGTTCAGCCTGCCTCCATGGATTAATGGTTATCCGCGTCAAAGGTGAAATCAATTTCCAGATCCTCAGTCCATGTCTTCCCTGAAGATGCTCGAGTCAGCAGATTTTCTGACAGGGCAGCAAGCAGTGCAGTCAGCAGGCCCCGTAGCGCTGTGACTCCTCCCTTGAGGGGGAATAATTCACACTCAGCTAAAAAACAAACTGATCGGTTAACACGCCAGAGACAATGCAGGGAAGGCTGCTGTGTGTGCTTTGATTGTTAAACAGGCAGCAACAGAACACGGGAGCTTCCTGATTGACCAGGCCCTGTGTGCTTAGAAAAACAGGTAAGCGTTGGCTCACATGCCTGGGCTGATCAGACAGTGAGAGCACAAGCATCGGGTCTTTAAAAACATATTGGCAGCCCGTCGGGGAAGACGAAGCACCCTCTGTCTAAATCTGTTCTACAATATTGAAAAGAAATAGTCATATCAGGCGGGCTTTTTCAATTACACATTTGGCCAGATTGTCAATGAATGATTGAAGTGCTCTCGTCACTCTCTTCTATTGCATGTTCATGCTTAACGATTCCTCTGTCATTGGCTAGACGTTGAACGCTGATAGAAATCATTGAGGAGACAGACCACCTAATAACTGCCTGAAAAACAGACAGCGTGTCACAAAGCCACGGTTATAACGATGACACTGGGCTGAGGGGCGAAGTGACGCTGTTTCATAGAGCACTTCAATCATTTATCCTAACAATAACACAGTGCAGGAAACAAGGCTACAGATATTGACTTGTGCATAGGACACACGCTTAGTGGGATTCTCATGTCAAAGACATAATTCCCTCTGGTGGGCTGTAATAATCAATGTGTAGACTCAAGATTGAATGAGGCTGTTAGTGGGCAGAGATGATTAAGGAAGCCCAAACAGACATATAGCGATGATGTATGCAGAAAACAACTAGCAGGACACAATTATGTACAATCAAGAACTCAGTTCTCCACAGTACGTTAAAAAGTTGGAAGTTTGCCGATTCGATTCCTGACTGTGTCAAATGTTGTTGTGTCCATGGTCAAGGCACTTACTGGTAATCCTAAATTGCTTCAGGGTAATGTCCCTTTACTTACTATAAGTCAGAGTGTCTGCTAAATGACTAAAATGTAAATGCATTAACATACAGCTCTGGAAAAAAATTAAGAAACCACTGCAAAATCATAAATTTCTCTGATTTTACTATTGATAGGTATGTGTTTGGGAAAAATGTTTTATTCCATAAACTGCTGACAACATTACTCAAAAATATCAAATAAAAATATTGTCAGAGAGCATTTATTTGCAGAAAATGACAACTGGTCAAAACAACAAAAAAGACGCAGTGATGTCAGACTTCGAATAATGCAATGAGTAAGTTCATATTCATTTTTAAACAACATAATACTAATGTGTTAAAGCTGCAGTAGGTAAGATGGTGAAATAAATTGGAATGTAACAGCGTTCCCAATTCCCCCCTCCTCTCCCCCCCCCAGCCCAAGCTTGATTGACAGCTGGGTCTCTCTCACCTAAACACATGCACGCGCTGCCGGTCAATGCAGTTTATCAGTTTATACAGGAACGGAAGTGAACATTTTCTACACAGACTCAGCTAAATTTAATGGACACACCACGGTAAGAAACGTTAGCTAATTCAATGTATTTTTTTCTTTCAAAATATTTATATTTTATGCAAATTGTAGGTGGCCCGGGGTCAGGAGGAACAGAGGGCGGCCCGGGGCAAGGCAGGTCAGGTGGCGGCCAGGGGCAAGGCAGGTCAGGTGGCGGCCAGGGGCAAGGGAGTTCAGGTGCCGGCCAGGGGCAAAGCAGTTCAGGTGGCGGCCAGGGGCAAGGCAGTTCAGGTGGCGGCCAAGGGCAAGGCAGTTCAACGGGCCCCAGTGGCAGGGTGTCTGGGAGCCCTGTCACTGGCAGGGTGTCTGGGAGCCCTGTCACAGGCAGGGTGTCTGGGAGCCCTGTCACAGGCAGGGTGTCTGGGAGTCCGGAGGACGGTGTCGTCCGCGACGGGGGTCCGAAGGACGGCGTCGTCCGCGACGGGGGTCCGGAGGACGACGTCGTCAGCGACGGGGTCCGGAGGACGGCGTTGTCAGCGACGGGGGTCCGGAGGATGGCGTCGTCAGCGACGGGGGTCCGGAGGACGGCGTCGTCAGCGACGGGGGTCCGGAGGACGGCGTCCTCAGCGACGGGGGTCTGGAGGACGGCGTCGTCAGCGACGGGGGTCTGGAGGACGGCGTCGTCAGCGACGGGGGTCCGGACGGGGGTCCGGACGTCCGCGGCGGCTGAGCAGGGGGTCCGGAGGTCCGCGGCGGCTGAGCAGGGGGTCCGGAGGTGGGCTCTAGCGGCGGGCAGACTGCTGCCGGAGGCTCTGGCGGCGGGCAGACTGCTGCCTGAGGCTCTGGCGGCGGGCAGACTGCTGCCTGAGGCTCTGGCGGCGGGCAGGCTGCTGCCTGAGGCTCTGGCGGCGGGCAGGCTGCTGCCGGAGGTTCTGGCGGCGGGCAGGCTGCTGCCGGAGGTTCTGGCGGCGGGCAGGCTGCTGCCGGAGGTTCTGGCGGCGGGCAGGCTGCTGGTGGAGACTGTGGGGCAGCCATCTTGGGAAGAGGCCCGAACATTCCCTCCAGCAGGCGGGTAAACCCCCGGTAATCCTCCAACAGCGGGTGGTCTGCCTCCCATAGGGCCAGGGCAAATGACAGAGCCGAACCCTCCAGCTGGGAAATGGTGAGGGCCACCTAGTCCCTCTCGGCTAGGGAGCTAACCTGCCTCCTCAGTGGTCCCCTAACCAACCCTACCCTGGGCATAGGGTCCCTAATGTGGGCCACAAGGGAAATCCTTGGGGATGTGGGCGGAGCCCTAGAGGAGCTAGCCTTAATGCTAAGGGAGCTAGCCTTGACGCTAGGGGAGCTAATCTTGACGCTAGGGGAGCTAGCCTTGACGCTAGGGGAGCTAGCCTTGACGCTAGGGGAGCTAGCCGTTAAGCTGGGGGAGCTAGCCCTTATGCTGGGGGAGCTAACAGAGCTAGCAGAGCTATCAGGCATGCTATGGGGGCTAGTACTCAGACAAGGGGGCCTATGTTGTGGCCCACCTCCCTGTACCTGAGGGCTAGTGCAGCCCATACTGCTAGTAGGGGTGCTAACCTCTCTACTCGGGGATGTAGTGCCTGTGTGTGGGTAGCTGGAGGAACTAACATAGCGCTAGCCTCTATGCTAGGGGACATGGCTAGGGAGCAAAGGGAGGTAGCCTGTATGCTAGGGGACCTACCGGGAGGGCTAGCCCCCTGGATCCTGTCCATAAGGAGCTTCCATGCCTTACTTACATTGTCCCGGTAGATATCTCCCTTCTCCTCAAACAGCAAGAGATCCACCTCTCCCTCGGCGCAGCCCTCCTCTTCCTTCATGTGGAAGTACTCCTCGTCGGAGTCGTCGACATCCCACATGGAGGCTAGTCGGAGCCATTCCACCGGCAACTCACTCCTCCCTGCCTGGGCCGAGAGAGGACACTCAGCTCGCGTCCCGTCAAAAAACAAACCTCCAAGAGAGAAGGCCGTTTCTGTTCCCTCCCTCTCGGATGGCCGGTTGCTCCTTCGCTGTCTCATATTAGAGGTTGGTCAATCTGTCACGTATCCAAGGGAATAGGCAGAGACAAGCGCGAAGGTTGCAATGATCCACACGTATTTATTAAACCAAATACTTAATCATCAAACAAACACTGCCACAAGGGGCCAACACGGAACACTGGAGAATATAGCACAAGACACGTAACAGGGACATTGACCAACAGGGGAATGACAGAGACATGAGGGCTAAATACTAAAGCTAATCAGATACAATAGGGTACACCCGTGCCAATCAACATGTACACACCGTCCCACACTGATGACCTCAGACCACCCGAACACCTGTAAGATACCAGGGGGTACCACAGACCATGAGACATGAGGGAGCAACTCAAAAGAACCATAAATAAACCACATACTAAATGTATACTGAAAACACACTGAGAACGCAAGACATAATCACAAGAGACATCACTAAACATACAAGGGAACATAGACAGCCTAACTCAGGGCTGGATGTTACACATACAGACCGCATAATATTCAAAATTTTGTTTAAAATTCACATCAGGTTTCAAATGGTTGAAATTGTATGCAACCGCCTACAAATCTTTTCAACAATACTGCTGAAAAACATTGGTTAACCATTGGTTATAGAGGGAATTGTCCTGCTTACATTTATTTCCATTTTATTTTGCCTTTAGCCCATTCCATACTTCTGTCTTTCTAAGCTTTATTCTAACAGAGAATTATTCAGAACTTAATTTACAATCATTTAGAAAACCCTATTAAAATTTCTCATCCTGAATAATAACCCTTCATCAAACCTTTTGTTACCGGAATCCCTTGGAGTATTATGTTATAATGAGATATTATGTTATTTCAATGCTAGTCTGACTGTGTTAAGTCAGATTTGTGAAATAAACTGCTGCAAAGGCATCATAAATCATTAGGCTATTAAAAATACAAACTTTCTCATCAAGGTCAAAGCTGAATTTCTTTGACCTTGATGAGATGAAAAAACATTTGACAGTTAAGTTTTAAATACAATACATGGGGAGGTTACGTACCAGCACTCTGGAGACAACACATATCAGTCTGGTGAATTATTGTGAGTGTGTAGCTGTTGCTAATGGTTATCAATAGTCCTTAAGTGGACATTAATAACCTTGTTAGTGGAGCATCTGTGTTCATGTAGCTGCTCATTAGAGGAGCTGCAGCATCATAGTAAACACCTGACCTACAGTTTTTACTCTCCTACAGGAATAGAGGATCTTCTGGTGCATTTTAATCTCCAAGAGCATCTTCAATGGCTCTACTGTACATGTAAAGATAGAAACGTTTCATAATATGAAATTGTATTTGTTGAAGCAGGAGAGTGTCACGCACAGAGATCTGTTACACTGGTATCAGCTAAAAGTACCCTGAATCTCAATGTCCTTACAGTGGTGAAGGAGATTGTTGAGACAATCTCCTTCACCACTGTAAGGACATGATTTGAGAGGCAACGCATTGAATTCCCATAATCAAACTTACTTTAATCACTGACTCATATCTTAGCCAATTCAATTACTTATTAATTAATAATGTTGCTTCAGAAAATGTTACCTTCATTTGAATCTGATTGATTGATCTTCAGAGAATTTATTGCTCTGGTGGCAAGCAGTGGGCGTGATAAACTCTCCACCTCCTTTCATTAATTATGAGTTAATTTCATGGAGCCCAGGCTGTTTACCAGTTCCTCAAAGACTGTATGTCATGTGAGATTCTACTTCATCTACTTAGAAGTTAATTCATATTCTTAGGTAAACTTACATAGTGTATTTTGTAGAGGAGCTACAATATATACCGGTAGCCAAAAGTATGTGGAAACCCATACTAATGGTGGAGGAGGAATAATGGTCTGTGGCTGTTTTTCAGGGTTTGAGCTAGGCCCATTAGTTCTAGTGAAGGGTCATCTTAATGTGGCAGGATACAAAGACATATTAGACAATTGGGTGCTTCCAACTTTGTGGCAACAGTTTGGGAAAGGCTTTTTCTTGTTCCAGTTTTACTGTATGCCTGTGCACAAAGCAGGTTCCAAAAAGACATTAGCCGCTTTCCGACCGCAGGGATTTTTGCAGTTCCTAGAACATAACGTTCCTATAACCCTTTTTTTCTTGTGTTCCGATAGAAGAAATTGCGGGATTATTTATTTCTTCGCACCGCCGTTCCTATAACCTTTTTAGCTCCTACTCCAGAGCAGGGTCTTTCCATTCTGCCTTTTCCCAGGTCCACGTTGATTGGTCCAAATTAAAAATTACACCGGTCGCTTCGTTTGTCTGTTGCGTATAGTACTGTACTGGAGCCTTCGTCTTTTGTGTTTCTGTGTTAAGTAGCTACTCAATTTCTATGACTCGAGCCTAGTTTTTAAACGCCGCGGTTCGAACTTCGTTATTAGGACATTATCAACACAACATTATTTTTATAAAATTGTATTGGATGTATTTTTCAGCCTCGTAATCTGAAAGAACAGCAAGCCACGGTAGGAACCCAGCACTACTTGGGCTAAAAACAACCAGATCATCCGCATACATAAGATGATTTACACACTTATCTCCAATCACACACCCAGTGTTACAAACATTAAACTGTGAAATGTTATATGTAGCGCTACACTGAATTCTAGTGACAACGCTATAAAAGCCTGTTGCGGTGCTTGCGTCGCTCCCTTATCCCTCCTACCAGTTCCTATGGCCACTTGACCAGTGCGAAAGCAAATAGCAAAACCGGTTTTGGGGGAGAGTAGTTAGTAGAACTGTTTAGAAGAGGACTGTTCCTATAACTACGTTCCTGTAACTACTTGGTCGGAAAGCGGCTATTGTTTTACAAGTTTGGTGTAAAGAAAACTCAAGTGGCCTGCACAGAGCACTGACACATTTGGGATGAATTGGATTGGTGATTGGGAGCCAGGCCTTCTCATCCAACTTCACTGCCTGACCACACAAATGCTCTTTTGGCTGAATGGGCAAAATACACACGGACACACTCCAAAAGCTTCTGGAAAGCCTTCCCAGAAGAGTGGCAGCTGTTATAGTTGCAAAGGGGGAAAAGAGGCAACTCCATATAAATGCCAATGGTTTTGGAAAGCTTGATGTCCAACAAGCTCATATGGGTGTTATGGTCAAGTTTCCACATATTGTATGTTTGGCTGCATAATACAATAAATAGGGTTAAGCAAGTGATTAAGATTTGTTAGATCAAAATTAAATATGCTAAAAAGAGTGGGTATACAGCACTGTATATACAGTTAGTTAAAATACTACAAAAACTCAGAAAATATAGCAGGTCTACAAATGGTATAGTCATGGTCTAGTTATTCAGTCTCTATTGCAGGTTAAGATTACTGTTGATCATATGGAGCACTTGAATGTACAATGAAACAAGTTATGATAGGATGTTGAGTTTGTTCAAGGACATTGCGGTTGATTGAAAGTACCATTGTAAGGATTTGGGATGGATCCTGTTTAGCTCATTCCCGTAATACTGGCAAAAGCCAGAGTTTTGTTACTGATTTCAATGGGGGGGGGGGGTAGAAGAAATAATGTGCATCCGTATTCCCAGCAGTTCACTGTTTCCACATTTTGTTATGTTACACCCTTATTCTGAAATCGATTGAATTCATTATTTCCCTCAACATTCTACAACCAATGCCCCATAATGGCAGTGTAAAATAAATGTGTTTGAAATCTTAGCAAATTATTAAAAATAAGTCACTCTGGTCAAGAGGGTCTGCTTAATGACTTAAATTTAAGGGAACCATCTGCAGTAAGATTTTTTATAAACTTCAAATATTAGGCATGAAAATTATTGAGTTCTGTTTTCCCAATTCTTAGCTTTCCAAAAACACGTGGTATTTCAGATTTTGTTTTGGATTCTGAATTTCTTTACCAATTTGTTGTATTAGTGCCTGCAATTGTCATATGGTGTAACATGAGAGTAATTGTGTAGAAAATAAAAATGGGGTGTAGTCCTTCTTTTTTTAAATAACTCACTTTATCATAATACTTTATCATTGCTATCTTGAGATATAGCATTTCCTTGTGCAAGTTTATTACATTTTGTATTATTTTTCTTAATCATCGTGCAAAGTAAAGCATGTTTCATCAATCTGTTAATATTGTTAAGTGTTAAATTCAGGCTGGTAAGATCTTCGTTGAAATGATAGTTTCCAGGAGTCAGGTTGTGGTAGATAATAGAATGTTTAATTAAGTACTTCTCGTTACGGAAACAGGGTCATCATAACAAGGCATCAAGACGGGTTCTGGGAAATGCCCTGAATGCTCTTATGGATCTGGCTTATATAGCCTTTGCATTGTTGTTCACATAACTTCTAGAAGGAGACCCCTATCTCCTCAGACCCGTGACATGTGAGAACACGTGCAGGTCACCTCAACCTCTTATCTACGTAGGTTACTATCTCTTAATGTAAAGGCCACTGCTCCTAACCTTGAGTGTCCATACTACGAAGTGTACTCCTTTCTGAATAACTCAGTAACCCCTATCTGTCTAAATGTCCTGTCAGTAAAATGTCCTGTTCTATTAGTCTGAATGGCACCTACATGTATTAGACCTGTGATGGAATTACAGTCTAACATACAATAGTTCATATAGTTATAAGCTGTCTAATATATAAGAGAGTTATAAGTTATAAGTCCTAAGCCATAAGCTAAAGCTTATTCTGATGTTATAGTATACGGCTGTAAGGGCTCTCTCTGTCTTACGTCATCGTTGGCCTTGCTTCCTTCGTCTCCTCTCCTAAAGGAAAGTCTTATCTTGACCCTGAACATTCTCCCTGTCTTTCTATATGTCCTAGAATGTTCCTAAATGCCTCAACTAATAGCCATATAACTCTCTCATCTAGTAATACCATTCTAAACTGTTCAAACTGTATTTAAACATGATTATATAGAATATAATTACCAACAATATATTTTAGATTTAATTCTGACAAACCCTGTTACAAACAAAGTGGTTGTGACTGTTGCTGAAACTATTCTTCATGTGTTAAATTTAGATTTTTATGATTGATCACTAACCAAGTTTTTTTTATTGTCACAATTATGAAGGTCATACTAAATGATATAGTGTCACACCATAGGATGAACCAGAATATGTCATGCAAAAATATACTGTATTATATGCATTTAACATTCAAACAAAAACAGTACAAAACACGCACAGTTTTGCCACATTCTCTTTGTATCTGTTAACAGATAAATAGTGTTTCTAAATATTTTAAATTAATACAAAATAATAACATTAAAGTAATTGTAATTAATTTTAATGTCAGAAAGAGTTATCTTTTGTAACCTAGATCTGCCTAATTATTACCAATACTACCAATAATCTTAACGTTTCTATATACTTTGTTCTTCATTTTCTCAGGACTTTCTCTCTCCTTGCAGGATCTGTGTTTAGTCTCTCCCTGTATTTCCCTGTTCTTTTGCTTCTTTCTACACTTTTCATCTTTTACTATTTACTTCAAGCTCACAAAACAAAAAGAAAGCACATGAGTTAGTTTGATAAATGGAGTAGTTACATGTAAGAATGGATTCCCCTGAGTTGTTAGGGTTGCTAATACATCTTTTTTCATGTGATGAAAGACAAAAAGTGTTAAAAAAGGACAAAATACATTAAACTTAGTTATTACTTAAAAAATACAATAATATATTGTTAGCTCAAATGAATAAGTACTCCATGTGTAGGAAACTACAGGTCATATCATATGGTGTGACATACCAATCCTGTCACACCATATGAGGTTTCATGCACTTAGCACAACTTTGAGCCTTGCGGTTATGCTAGAATGCTAACAGCATTCCTACTGCAAAAAAGTAACAGATTTTTGTTATGTAATAAATGTGCTTGGGACAGTCACACCATATGAACTTTTTCATGTTTGAAAGAGAACTTTGAAAATTTGCATTAATTGCATTAATGTTCAGTATGTTCATATAAAGCACCATATTCTGAGCAATATATTGTTTTAATAAATGTCATTTGTATTGATTTGTGTTTGACTCTGTAAAGGCGATGTCACATCAACCACCCAATTGCATTTGAGCCAACGTGAGTTTGGCGATTGTAAATGGATCACACTTTCCAAAGATTATTTAGTCATTTCAGTCAACAAGCTTTTTCAAAATCAGCATATTTAAAGTTAGTTGGATGTAAGTAGGATGTTTTTTCAATTAATTAGGCTTTGGTCACAAATAGGTCACAAATAGATCAACCATAAGTTTTGACTTACTTTTCCTGTATTTCTAATGTTCAACCTAGTCACAGAATAATGCTAATTCGTTAAGGTTTGCAATGTATTTTTTCTACCTCAAAAGAGAGGATGATTCTTTTTTTCTGGCTCTAGCAGGGTTACAAAGTGTTCAACTAAATTTTGAGACAAACAAGTTTCAATTTGTCCAAGGTATGCCAGTCAAAAACTCATCAAATTAACATTGACATTTTAGTAATTTAGCAGACGCTCTTATCCAGCGCGACTTACAGTAAGTACAGGGACATAACCCTGGGGAAACATGTTGTAAAGTGCCTTGCTCAAGGACACAACAACTTTTGGCACAATTGCAGCAATGTGTTGACTACAAGTCTGATTTCCTAAACATTGGTCCAACTACTTCCCTGAAAAAGGAACAGCGTGAAAGGAATTGTAAATGACAAGTAGAATGTTTGAGACATTCAAGTAAAATATCTTTGAAGTGTTGAGGATGACAAAGTAATTTTCCCATACTGATTATGACCAGCATTGGACTCAGTTTTACATGCATCAGGCAACTGAGTGATGCTGGGTAAAATGTAATGTTCACAGTGCCCTATATAAATTCTCACCTAAGTCAATTCACTATATTAATCCAACTTTCCACAGACAATGATTGTAGAACGCAGATTAGTAAACAGAATGTATGTGAACTATTACTATAGTTTACTTCTAGTGAGTACAATACAACATGTAGTCAGCCTTCTCTCTCTTCCTGACATACCTTTGTGTCCTGGTATACCAAAGTATCAGGCATAAAATAATCATAACAGCTGTTTTCCACTTACTGCTCTTGATTAAAAGAAAAACAAGGCAGCTAGGGAGGTTCAATTCTGCACTGTTCAACCGATCCAACAAATGAAGAAGGGGTTAAGTTGGAGTGAGACCTTGTTAACATTCAGTTGTTGAGGTGTATAATGGAGGAGAGTGCATGTGGTGTCTGTTCTGCTGAGTTTCAGTGTGATGTTTCTCCCTACGGATCACCCCACCAGGTGACTGTCCCCCCCAGGACTGACTGAACCAAGCATGCATCTGACTATATGATGGCAGGTAAACCATCTGTAAGATGGCGCTCATTATGTAACATGGTTTTTGCAGCAGGCACAAGAAAAATAAGCAAATTTGAAACTTAGCTGCTGTACCTCCTCGTATACCACCTCACTGTAAAAAATGTGTTTGCAATTAAGTCAAATCAACACATTTTATCTACCCAAGTCAAATAAATGTAAAAAATATGTTGATTTGACTAATCATATTAAGTTGAGTTGACTTCCAATGAAAATATTCAGTATAAACATATGAAATTAAGTTCAATTAGCAAAAAACAATCAGTCAAAGTCAAATTAACTAAAGCTAGATTACAGTTGCATTAACATAAAACATGTCAAGCTATGATAACTAAAAACACTAAATTGTCTTAACTTACATCTTAGTGTATTCAACATGCTTTTGTGTACAGTATTTGAAACTATCCATTCAGATCCAAGAAGTCAAACAACAAAAGCAAGATCGTAGTTGTGTTGACTAAAAATGTCAAGTTATGATGATTGTACTGCCCTGCATGTCTTTTTTGAATGTTTAAAGAAATCCTAATGTTTAATTTGAAGTTCTTAATACACAAACTATTGTAAGGCTTTTATTTTGCCACCTCGTTTCAGCCAGCGAAGAAACAGGAATTAGAACTAGCTGGGAGAAAGATGGTATGGTAGTAGCTGTGTGAATTTCTTTGATTTGAGCTGCGTGTTTCCTTCAGAGTGAATGACTGTAAGTGTTGCAATTATATGTTTTAATTAGACTACTTAATAGTCATGTTTGTGGCCATTTCTAAGTTTCTACAAAAACAAATTGATTGTGAGCTATGGAGATAACAATAGTTTGGCCACATATTTGTTGCTTTCAATCCTGATAGCAATCCATTAAGTCTAAGAGCTTTGTATTTTTTGTATCTTCTATTTAGTTTCACTCTGATTCATTGATGTCAAACTGACTACTATTTGAAAGTCATTAAAGGAGCAAGTGTGCTCATCAACCTGGCTCATGAAAAGGAGTTTGACGTGCTGTTTATTTAGTGAAAAGTCATACCTTCAGAAGGATTCATTCGCCGCAGTCATGGAAACCCAGACAAAGGTAAGAAATTAAAAATCATCATTAGCGTCCAGCTCTAAGCAGACATCTTCCTCCAAAGGTTAAGTTGCCAGCACCGCTGCAATAGCCAGAGCTGCAGCTGAAGCCGCATGCACCAGACTCACATTTGCACAAATAGAGCTGGACATGAAGAGAAAGAGAGCCAAATTGGACTTGGAAAAAGCTACAGTGCCTTGCGAAAGTATTCGGCCCCCTTGAACTTTTCGACCTTTTGACACATTTCAGGCTTCAAACATAAAGACAAAACTGTAATTTTTTGTGAAGAAGCAACAACAAGTGGGACACAATCTTGAAGTGGAACAAAATTTATTGGATATTTCAAACTTTTTTAACAAATAAAAAACTAACAAATTGGGCGAGCAAAATCTGTAATACAGATCAAACTTAGGCATAGGAGTAATACAGATCACCGTCCTAGGAAAAACACAAAGGACTCTCCTATCACTTCAGCTGCTGGCATATGAATGGCCCATAGCAAATCGTGATGGAGTCAAAACCACTATATCCATTAGTAAGATGGATGTGCTAGCAACAGCAGATTCAAGCTCGACAGAAAGCACAAACGAACAAGAAGGGTGGTTAGGGATCTAACTTTCCTCTGGAAAAATGCGGAGCCTTTAAACTGAAGATGCTGAGGGAACACTAGAACTTATTAAAATAACACAGACAATGTTTCAAGTGCTGTTCTGCTACTCATATGGCTAGGGAATGTTTGATGGAACTTATATACAATGAGTGTTAGTGTGATTGACACTTAACCGCCATGATGATCATGTAGGATGGGTTTTACTGAGATGAGCAAAACAGCTGGGTTGCTCCTCAACGTTTCAAGTCACCCAGACCACGCCTTCCATTTAACCATACTCAAGCCCTCTCCCACTCCTTGCAACGCACACTGACCAAGAATCCAGAAATGAAAGAACAATTTGTTGCTTTTATGGAGAAGCTCTTTGAGATTGGGCACGCAGAGGAAGCACCTCCTCTCTACGGAGCTGGAGAGTGTTGGTACTTACACATTCATTTTTGGGGTGTATCACCCCAAGTAGCCTGGTCAAATAAGAGTCGTTTTTGATAGATAGATAAATAGATAGATAGCACTTTATTATCCGTGTACACGGAAATTTGATTGCAATACAAGCTCCAACAACCACAACACCACAATCAAAAAGGCATCGATAAAAAGCATAAATAGATAAATACGTAATTCATATGAGGGGGGCGCTGCCCTGCAAGAGTGTTGGTTTTAAACTGTTGTGTTTTGACTCAAGCGCACAAGAAGATGGCATTTCTTTTAACAGCGTCCTGTTGTTGCACTGATGGCCGTCATCCAACAAATGTTCTATGGTTTCTTGGTGAGAGAAGACCACAGAAACTACATAAGATTATTGTGGCACAAGCACAACAACCTGACCAAGAAGGTAGCAGATTTTTGTATGCATTCGTGCATGTTTTTTAGGGAACAGCCCTTCACCGGTAGTGGCTATCTATGGTCTTCGAAAAGCTGCCCAAGGAAATATAGACCCGAATCATGCCAGTTTGTTGAATGGATCTTTTATGTAGATGATCTCCCACATGACTGAAACTGAGGCTATCGATCTGCTTAAGCGGTCACAAGCATCACTGACAGAATACAATCTAAAACTGCCCAAAATTGCCTCAAATAGCATCACATTTGAGTCTGGGTCACAGACTCAGGCACCTTCACGTTCAGAGTAGCAGTAAGCAACAAGCCCTTCACACGTCACAGAGTGCTATCTACCATCAACATTCACTTTGACCCATTGGGTTTGGTTGCACCTTTGACCATCCGGGATGAGCAATGCTCAGAGAACTTTCTGTTGACGTTCAGGACTGGGACACTGAACTTCCTGCGGACAACTTAAAGAAATGGGAAACATGGAAGTAATCACTAGAGGATTTGAGTAGCCTTCATCTTCTCCACTCAACAGCCCCTCCAGTGCCACATACACTGAGTTCTCTCTCTTCTCCGATGCATCTAACTGGGCTAATGGAGCAGTGGCTTACCTTAGGGTCGTCACAACAGAAAGGTAGTATAGAGTTGATTTTGTGCTCGGAAAAGCAAAGTTGGCTCCTCAGCCAGAGCCCACCCACGCCTCGAGTTGTGCGGGGCTGTGTTGGCCATTGAAATGGCTGAATTGGTCCTCGACGAGCTCGACTTCAAGCCAGATGATGTGAAGTTTTTCTGTGGCAGCAAAGTCGTACTCGGATATTTACACAATGACTGTAAACGATTCTTTGTATGTGAACAATCGCCTTCACCGTATACGCTGGACAACATCACCTAAACAGTGGTACTATGTGTCCTCAGATCAAAATTCAGTGGATCTGGCCACAAGGTCTTTGCCTGCCTCACACCTCTATGACACTAAGTGGTTTACTGGACCAAACTTCCTTCACAACCTACTTACATAAGCAACGAAATTACCTCAGAACGGATTCAGCGCTTCTCTACTTGAAAATCTTTGCTAAGAGCAGTTTACTTTTTAATCCACCAAACTCGTTCATACAGGTCAGATCTGATGGATATGTGTAAAGAATGGCATCAATGCAACAACTCATACTCCAGAGTAACTGGAAGCAGCAAAGTTTGTCATACTCAAGTCAGTCCAAAGGGATGGTTACCCAGAGGATATGTAGTGCTAGAGGATCGCCCCCTAATTGTCAATTTCTCCCTTAAAAACATAGCCAAATTAAACCTCTTGTTACACTAAACCTGAGGCAAGGACAAACAAATGTTTGATATTTTTTTAAAGAAAAACTTTCAAATGTTTGGATATGTAAAATTAATTTCAAATAAATATACACAGTGAATATGGCACAAGATGAAATAAAGAAAATGCATAATTGTGTTCTGTTTTTATTTTTCTACATATATTGAGATAGGGTGCCGGAAGCAATTCAAAGTTCAGCATGAGATTACTGTCCTGTGAGTCATATTAAGGTAGGTGTGGCAAAGAACCCATGAAGTGGTATTATTTACTTTATCTCACCATATATGTTTGAGAGGAGCCTGTCAGTTTGAGGTTAGAGATGGACTCCCCAATTAAGAGTGAGGCTGTGCGGCAGCGGGCAAAGTGGGCCCCCCTGATGGAGGGTACGGATGGGTTGTTCTACTGGCAAGCTTCCTGGTATTTGGACGGACTTTTGGGGTGATCAAGGCCTTTGGAGTGTTTTATGTGGAGATACATCACTACTTTGACACCATGGCAACAGGAACCTCCTGGATCACATCCATAGCTTTTGGGACTATCCATGATTGATAATACAGGCGCCTGATCTGCACACAAGGAGTCGCTGGAGAGCAACGTGGCAAGGTAGATTATTCGGCTTATTTATCCAAAATCCCGGTCAGCAATATGGCAATTAGCGCTGCCTCATTCTGTGTATAGAAATAAGTATTAACGGTCCGGTGTATTAACATTCCTCTTTATTAACGGTCCTTTGTATTAACGGTCCTGTTCCTACTGTGTAGGTGAGAACATGCTCAGACCTTAAGGATTTCTACTTGAATTGTATTTGATTTGTTCAATCGTTTTTTATTATATTTTTTGTTTTTACAATTATTTAACCATCAGATTGCTTAAGAGCCTATTCTTATTTACATCAACAATGTGGGGAGCAGAGTCGGCATCAGACCGAGCTCAGCAGGTGGGCATTTATTTTCTATGGGTGGCCACGTTTTTACATGGTTCTACAGGCAACTATATTCAATTTGTAGTGTCAAAACACCTTTATTAAAACATAATTTTATTAGTGTTGCACTATTTTTCTTACATAATATCATAACATTCTGTAGCACAATTATTGTAGTTCATTTTATTGAGATCGTTGTGCTATTATCTGCATGCGTGAGAAACAGAGTGCACTCTCCTCTTAACCAATCAATCCAGTCAGGGCGAGAATTGATGCTGCTCATGTCAAAGTTACATTGCTCTGGAGTCAGACTTTTCAGCTAGTCTTCTAGCTAGCTAACTGCTGTGGCCCGTTAAATTTTCTTGTGTAGTAGATTAAAATTAGACAGAAAGTTAAAAATTGTACTTAGGAATTTGTGTTTATTACTATAGGCAAAATTATGCACACTAACTTTCAAACGAGTTATATCAATGGGAGAGAAATATCTTTTAAAACTCAAAACATGCTCTTAAACCTCCATACATGACCGTGGGGACAAGCTAATTTCTTGTATATGGAATTTCATATAATAGATAAAAAACAAATATTGTCCAATTCATGGCTCAAATAGGTATAATTATTCAAATAACATAATACATTATCCAAATATATAAAGTAAATGTGACTACAACAAAGTATGATTAAAGTGTTTGCTGCCTTTAAAGCCTGGGGACAGAAAAGTGGGCGTTTCTGTAGAATGACTCATAGGCTAGTGACGCGCACTTTCAAACCAGTTTTTTATCAAGGTGGTCCGCGTGTATTTTTACACTATCGTCAGTTGCCTCCCTCTGTGAAGGAAAAAGGAGCAGCAGTTTTAATAATATGTCCTAGGTAGCTAACATTTTCTTAACGCAATACTTATTTCAAATAGGATAGCTGTGTGACATAACTATATAATTATATAAGTATTGACCCAATTAAAAAGTCTACTTGCTGGACCAATGAAGCTGCTGCACTCAGTACACGACTGACGCCGCTAATGTCAGGGTGAATGAAACACTTTCCTTTATTCATTGAAACTATTACATACAGACCTTTATGATTTTCTACAATAATAAGATCCTACAGTATAGGACTCATATTTAAACATACCACCTTCACTGGTGGGGAGGGATATTAAGAAGAGGAGTAGACATTTGTGTTACCTGTCTTGCTCACAGACAGAATGACAAAGTTTCACCTAGGCTTTTGGAGGATTAAAATAACACCCCAATTCCCATGGTACAATTGGACATCTCTGCCAATGAGCTGGAAATACCAGCTCAAGCATTTCTTTCTGGTTAGTATGCTGGTGAGATTAAAATTGTCAAAGACTTCTTCTAACTTTACACTTCAATATTTTCCTAACACAATATACCACTGCACTATCAATCTTATATCCTCCACTGATTAATAATGTATAATTGTTACAGTGAAGTGGGAAGTTAGAAAAAAGAGGTGCCCCATCACCTGCACTGCCGCCAGGAAGAAGCTTGCAAGTTGTCTTTAATTCGTTGTTGGCAGAGATGTTAGAAAAGTTTGAAACCACGTAACTGATATTTATGGTACAAAATGTATATGTTGTGTAACCAAAAGCAATTGCCCTTACCGATGTTTGTTTTCATTGTGAAAGGTCATTTGTTTTTCACGCAAATATTAGCATTTCACAGAATGTCAAAGTTCATTGGTTTAGAGCCATATAACTTATTGCCATGTCACTGAAGTTAGCGCTAACATGGTCTCTGTGAGTGAGAGAGCTGCCCGATGAAAGAGACAGTTTCCCCTTTAAATCTGGGTAAGGGTTTTGCGGATCAAACTCTGGGCTGTACTGTGAAAATCACATTTTCTTACTTTTCTATTATCCTTATTTCTTATTTCATGGCAGCCTTTGTCTGCTTTCTGAGATATCGACCAACAGATGTAACTAGTATGTGTCAATATTATATGTTTAGAAGTAGCAGTGAGCTGTCACAAGAGTGATATAGGGTAATATGGGGTGTAGTTCCATACAAAATATTTTATTGAAAATCATTCAGAGGGACAAAGTCTGCAACTAAGACGTGAGATTATGCCTGAATTTCTCTTCTTCACATCTGAGCTGCTGCATTGTCTTTTTGGGTTTTGATCAATCAAGTGCACTAGGGTAAAGGTACCCATTAAGCCCACCAAAATCTGAGTTCAGTTATTTTTCATACATAGTTTATTAACATATTAATTTGTTAAAATGTAAGATTAATCTCTCATTTGAAAATACATTAATTTATTTGTGTATATTTTATCATATAAAAAAAAGATATTTTATGAATGAAGTCAAAAGTCTGGCATGGGCTTAATTGGTACCGTGGCACCATTTAAGCCCACACGTGTTCCAAATAAGCCCACAACAAAAATGATTGACAAAATATAAAAACTTAATTTTTTAAATGTAGTGAAAACACCAAGTATTAATTCAATAATATGTCTTACATTAACAAGTATTTAAAAAAAATATTTAATTCTGTTTGGCTTGCTTTAGACAATTTGTCACCTGAACCAATAACGACCATCAAACCACAAACATGACTTGAGGAGCAGCTAGTGAACAAGAAATAAGACTACAATTATTATTCTCATAAGCTACATTCATAGGTTAATTTTTTATATTGATAATAAAAAAAATTTAAAGTTGTAAAAACACTGACACTGAAACAATAACTAACTTGTCTCACATTAACATTTACGTTACTGTAACGATTCCCAGTTCCCCTTCCCTGGACACTGCCACTTCCCTATTCCATCCCGCTCAGAACTACAATTCCCATTCACCAGTTCTACTTCCTGTGGACTACAGCTTCCCTAGTCATACTTCCTCAGAACTACAGTTCCCATACCCGGACTCATTATCATGATTCACCACACCTGCTCACTCCATTTTGTATTT
>JACXGM010004940.1:0-36459 GCA_016801145.1 Umbra pygmaea
ATTTGTCGTGGTTATGTCCACACAATGACAGCAACTATTCGGCCAGGTAACCTGACACCTCTATGGTACTTTGTCAGCTCAGAGTCTACACTGTTGCTTAGTTACCTATGCTCATGCGAGATAACTCTTGAACTCTTGGGAGCTGTGAAGTAGTGTCAGGTTACAGGCGATCAATGTTGCTATACAGTAGTCTATGAACAACCATGGCAAACCGTTTTTTGTGGAAAAATATGTTTCGGAATTTTGGATTGTATGACTTCCACAATCGACTAGTGTGGACTTCACTGGAAAACGGGTAATAAACACAGGTATGTACACTGTCTGATTTGACAGATTCACTGTGTATATTTTTATTGACACATTCTGCCTTACAACATTCGTAGAGCCAACTTCTGCTATAAGTACAGCCTTCAGTCTGTTTGGATATGTCTCCACTAGTTTTGCGAACCTAGATTGGAGAATAGTTGCCCATTCATCCTTGCAGATCTGTTTGATTTCAGTCAAATTCCGTGGTGAGCAGCAATTGACTGCTGTCTTAAAGTCCATCCACAGATTTTCAATTGGATTTATGTCAGGGCTCTGACTTGGCCTCTCAAAGACATTTACCATCCTATACTTAGGCCACTGCATAGTCTTTTTGGCAGTGTGTTTAGGGCAACTTGATCTCACAGAATTCTGTGAAATTAACACAGACCCTTAACTTCAAAATCCGTGGCAGTTTCTCAGAATTGCATGATGACATAGCAGAGTGTAAATAGCGTAGATTTTGCAGATTGGTAGGCTGGGGATGGTGGACGGGCATATAAACATGCCAGGGATTGCGAGTTCAAATCCAGGTGGACACTTTGCATGTATTTTGTTTTTATTCCAGCGCGATGCAGACATGTTGCAAATGTGCTTTTTATCATTTTTTTCCTCACTTTAACCATGTTTCCAAACAATATATTACCTCACCTTTCATTTTTGTAGATAATCTTGATTTTGCACCTGTATGTTTTGTTAGTTTATTACTATTTAGCGAACTCCATGATCACACATTAACAACGTGCACTAGCCAAGTAACCTGCACACGTAGTAGAGGCTCATTAGGGTGTCCTGACTACAGTATGTGAAGTGAGCGGTACTGGAGCGATTTTGAGCGAGAGCCTTCTGGGCCGCTCAAACATCGCTCTGCGCTCTGGTATACTGGGTCAGCTCTGCTCCTCGCTCCACTTCCACTCCGCTCCGCTCACATACTCTGCATCGAAACCACATAAAAATGCAACTAAGTCAGCACAATTGAGATTCCATGGTGGGGCTAAGGTGGGGCAAACACGATTCTTGGTAGGGCTGTAGGCCAACCAAGCCATACACTGCCACCGCCGCTGCATTACAACATAATGCATGTTTCATGGAGTTAACAGCAAGGTTTCTGAGTGGTTAAGGTTAGGGTTTGGGTAACACTTAGATCGAGGTAACAGCAAAAGCTTTTGAGTGGTTAAGGTTAGGGTAAGGATTTAGGTAAGGCTTGGATCGAGTTAACAGCAATTTCCCACTGAATTCAGTGAAATGAACCCGCCATCACTTCCGTGTGCATATCGCAGACTTTTCTACGCTTCCGTGAAAGTTATGGGTCTGTGTTCATTTCACGGAATTGTCTGCCATTCTGTGAAATTGCCATGGATTTTGGTCCATGTTATTTTCACTGAATTCTGTGAGATTGGGATGGTTTAGGGTCATTGTCATGCTGGAAGGTGAATCATCTTTTTGATGGTCATCTTTAACAACTTTTTGATGGTCTCGGTCTCGTCTCGGTCTCGACCGCATTTGTACTAGGTCTTGTCTCGGTCTCAGATATTAAAGACTCTGGACTGTCTTTCAAGACCAGTCAAGACCATAACTGTGGAATTATCACTAACTTGCCAGTATATGGTCTATTTTTTGTTAACATCTTTGCTTTTATTGGATTTAAAACCTACTGATTCAAATCCAAGCAATAACGTGAATCATGGCTAATTATGTATTTTTGTTACCGCTGTCACCCATCCCCGCCCCCTTTCACTCACACTCCCAAGAAAGTGAGCTGTATTTGTCTGGGAGCGGGAGAAGATGTCTGCAAAATCTTCAGTAATACAATTCGGCTACAAAAATCATAAAGAATATATTTGTAAAACAACATCCAGAAGAAAGCACACAGCTTCTTGTAAAAACTGCAGTGCTTCGATTTCAGAGACGGTGGGGACTACGTCAAACTTTTATCGTCACTTAGAAAGGAAGCACAAAGAAGGTAAGCTATAAGAGTGATGTTTAGCAAAGCTGGCTAACTAACGTTAGCAACCTGCCTTGGATGGGGATTGAAAACCGGTTCTACTCGAGAAGTGGGAATTTTTGTCGCACCATAGTCTTATTTGATCGATAAATAATGTAGACAAACTGCTGCGCGTGTGTAGCTAATGTTGAGTTACATCGACCTGCATAGAGCTCCAGACATTAAAGCTACGCACCGAGGTGATGCTCCCTCATTTGGGTGAGAGAGCTAACTTAGGCCACTGACTTTCTGACCTCTTTGTATTAGATATCTTTTGTTGCTTTGATTACACATTAAAGCTATAAAAGACTCTTACTTACAATAGTTGTTCCTAAACATCAACATTTCACATAGAATTACTGTATTCATTACAATACACAGCTTTTCTGCATTTTAAACATTTTACACATTTAGCTATGTTGTTTTGAAAAAAAAGGATTGTTGTTGGTTTAAAAACAACATAACTTTATGTATTGTTGATAAAAGGCAGAGAAAAGTGAAGACTTTAGTGATGAACGATTAATAATTGTTTTACATTCTGTACTAAATTATGGTCCAGGAGTATTGAATACAGATGGTTAAGTTTATTTCAGCTTTGAGTGTTTAATATTTAGTTGTTTTATGGGAATGTGGATCTTTCAGATCAATTTGAGAAGCTCTTTTGATCATGTTTCACATTTTGTTGTGTCATGAAATGTGGGGCGCTGGTCTTGGTCTTGACCTGGTCTCGCCCTCCCTCGGTCTTGGTCTCGGCTTGGTCTCGGCCCCTAAAAGTCTTGGTCTTGTCTCGGCCTCGATACACTCTGGTCTTGGTCTTGTCTTGGTTTCGGGTTAGGTGGTCTTGACTACAACACTGCCAGGGTGTAATGTGACAAAAAGTAAGAATTTTGACAGGGTATGATGATTTTCTATAGGCACTGTGTTTTTAGCTGCCTTGCAACCAAAAACTAAACCCTGTCTTTGAACAGTTACCATTGTTTACATTTGCAAGCAAAGAGCACATAAGAACTTCACTCTACCTAATCTAGGGCTTCTGGGGCGTGGCAAGATTCACAAAGAAGAAAGAATGAGCAAATCATTATTTAAAACTGATATGTGTAATGATACGACAGAAATATTTTTTTATTTTTTTATTTATTTTATTGGTTTATTTGATAAAAAAAGCAAAGCATAATTTTATTAATAAAAAGTTTGTAATCCAAAACAACAGAGGTCAGGCAGAAACTGGTTATATCAACATTTTACAGTGTTTACTAAATGCCCCAAAACCATGTAAAAAAACAAGAACATAAAAGATTTCACAATATGTCCCCTTTAAAAATAATCACCCTTTATGTTTACATTTGTAGTAGGTCATTCATTTTGCAGATGATCATAAGGAATATCTGAATTACATGGATTTCAGAATATTCATGATTATTGGTCACTGAAGAACTCCCAGACTGGGTGGAAATCTGTTCAGAGGAAGGGAGTTAATACCTGCAGCAGTGTCCTCATCCCCTGACACTGATACATCCCCTGACACTAATAATTCCTCCCCCTTTTGTTTCAACACCTTTGTGATTGCCTCACTTGCCACAACCAAGATCCACATGCTACTAGTGAAGATGGCCCTTATACACATGACAACGTTTGTTACAATCATGGCTCAGATGACAATACCTGTAATGCTTTCCTACCTGTGACAGATTGTATACAGCTCCGACTGATCCAGCCACATCTCTGCAGGTAACCACCAAGACGAAAGAAACACGAGTGATAAATAAGGCAGGCACATCCACACAAATGTGGAATTACAGTATGTTCATGGATTGGAACAGTTCAATAAAAAAATATACAAATAAATCGCTTACTCTCAAGCAATATGCATGACATACAATATTTCAACACTGGTATCACAATGATTGTGCACTCATTTTGCATGATGTACAAAATGTATCAAACAGATTAGGGAGTTTATCAGTGTTTGTGGGTTGGTATGTTCTGTCCTTCTCCTTGTAGGCTATGCAGTATCATTGCCTCTTGCCTATGTTTCTATCTCTAGTTTTCGCTCTGCATCTGTGTCTCTCTCTGGTCACACTGTGGGGGGGGGGGGGCTGTAAATACTGCAGTGGTTCTGTCCTATGGCTCTTATTGTCCATTGTTCAAAAACTTTCAACAGTCATCAGGGTTTCATGTGACATTGCCTCAAACACCCTGCTCTTTCCTCACTCTCTCTTTTTCTAGATTTTGTCCAGGCGCACACACCTGTTCACAAAACACTCATTCTTTATATGCTATCAATTCTCTCTCTCTCTGTCTTTCTCTCACTGTGTCTCACTGTTGCCCACTCACTCACTTCCTCCTGCCCTCCATGTTCTCTCTCCCCTATCTCCCTTTCTGATTCTTTTCTTTCAGTTGATTTCCCTGTGGTATTTGCCAATGTAAACAGACAGTGTGTTGTGTATGGACACATCAGTCCGCAGTGCACTCACATCTCATCTATCCACACACGCTGTTGTTTTTGTCTATTTTGTCTGTGAGTGACCGAGATCTGGTGATTAAGGTCTGATGTGTGCAAGCAGATGTTTTCACTCACCTCCGTTGCTCAGGTTCTGACAGTCGGCAAACATGCCAATGACATGGTTTGGTGTGGTGGTAAAGAATGAGAAACATAACCTCTTACCTCATTCAGAAAACATAAAGAATGAACTTGCTTCCTTTTACAAATGACATCTCTAAACATGAAATCCTTTAAAGGCATACATAAAGATTTAATTTAGGATTTGATCAAATTCACAAGTGTTTGTTTGTTTCTGGTATAAAAGCAAAACAGAGGTTGTTTTGTAAACCAACACAAAGAAGTAAATAGGATTGAAATAATGAAATAGGATTGTACCAGGATTTTTACCATTAGTTTTACACAAAATATTTTATTGTGACACAATTGGAAAACTAAAAATTAAACAGACATTTGTTGGTAAACACAAGCACAGTCAAATGCAAAAGTCTAGGCAGACCTGAACATTTCCATGAATTTTATTTATAAATAATTGGGTGTTATTCATTTTGATCTATCAAATAACTGAAGAACACACAATTATTTTGGTAGTGAAATGAGGTTCATTGGATTAACAGAAAATGTGCAATATGCATCAACACAAAATTAGACAGGTACATACATTTGGGCACCCTTGTCATTATGTTGATTTGAATACCTGTAACTAACTAGCACTGATTTATTTGAACACCCAATTAGTTTGGTGAGCTCATTAAGCCTTGAACTTCATATACAGGTCCATCCAATCATGGGAAAAAGTATTTAAGGTGGTCAATTGCAAGTTGTTGATCTCTTTGACTCTCCACTGAAGAGTACCTGTAATGCGGGGAGGAGGGCACATCCTGGCACAATGTCCTAAACTCAGGTGCATTCCGCGCCGTCAGGAGAGACCACTGTAGTAAGGGAGTAAAATAATAGAATTAATATGCACTTATGAAGTTAACACATTCATAATTTATATATTTCCTTTTCTCCGCTGTTGCAATAGTCTGAGTTAAGAAGATTTCATTCCAGATAAAGGACATCCAAGTACAACGTTTTAACCGGACAAGAATTACACAATTACAATACCAAAAATTACATGTTGTCTAAACTCCTAAGTATGATCTACGATCTAAGCATGTCCTATACGATTCAGTCTAATTCTCTCCCATTAATCTAACACAATTTCTATGGCGCGCATTGACATGGGCCAGGAGCCTTGTTTATGAGAACTCATTTGATTAAAACTTAAAGGACTGTTCCACAGTAAATCAGATTCATAGTATAGCATATACAAACGTTACCATAGATGATTTATGTCATATACACATTTGTTCTTTTTCAATATATCAGAGAAAAGCCAATAGTATATTTCAGTTCCTTTTGCATCCACTGGGGTGCTTCTTGTACATATTTGTTTTTGAAATTGTAGTCTAATTTCTATTCATCATGCCCGTTTGGTGTTCTGTACCTGGTTGCAGAAATTACAAGCAAGCCCAAAAGAAGGAGTAATCTTTCACACTTTACAATAGGCTATAAAAAGTTAGGGTCTGCAGTTGGCATTTTAGGTCGGAAGATTATGAAAGGGATCTACTTGCTAAATTAACCGTCACTACAGCCCGAAAGGGGCTGAAAAGCGATGCAATCCCATCCATTTTTCTTTAGCTAGAAAGATTAGCCTATAGTAACGTATAGTAATTTACCCACTCAGCTAGCTACTAAATACAGCTGGCACACTACACATACAGTACAATAACATTACCACAGACACGATGTGTGCTCCATTATCAAGGTATAGAAAATAGGTTTAATGAACTTACTCATCTGTTAATTGCCCTCTTGCTAAGTCTCTTTCCATGTGTGCTGGAAAACTGTAGTGATTCAGTGACGCATATGCGATCGTCAGTCATTTTTGGTTCAGTCCTTACAAGTAAAGCTTGTCCACGATCCCATTCATTGTAGCAAATGCTTTTTTCTTCAGGAGTAATGGATGGACATATTCCCAAAGAAGCACTTAGGCAATTAGAATTTAACCGTGTTTCAACTGGATTATTGGTAGAACATGCTGCCTTGTTGAAGCTGAATATCAAACTCCATTTGTTGTAAATGTTCTTCGGTGTACTAGGGCACAAACATGTATGGTTGGATGTCACTCAAAATGTAAAAGCAAGTTGTAAAATTCCTCATTTGCACATCCTACGTTACCGGGTAGTAGCAATTGTGTTACCAGCGACTTTGGTTACGAACTGTTTCACAGAATCCAGAGAACATGCCGGGTGGGCGGGGCTTGGAACAAGTAAGCCAGCGTTGTAATACTATACATACTGAAAAAATTATACCACCTCGTCTGTTTAGCATTAAAACGGCTGATAGAAACGTCACAGAAAGACAAACTATACCTTAAAAAATCAAGGACAACCGAGGTTTTAAGGAGTAGGTTTGAAAGCCAGATCAGTATAACAGGTATGCTTATTTTCGCGACAGAATACATGCCTATATTCATTTTTCCTATCTCCAAAGTCCATTCGAAACACACGGTGATGTCAGCGTGTGAAAATTCCCCGCGACATTTCAAATCTTGCTCTTACACTAGCCAGGCATGGGTGAAACATATCTCACTGTTCTACAAATGTCTAGGAGAAGCTACTAGCACCTCCAGATAGCTGTAGGGTGAAGTTTCCCTTTAAACAAAGACTTATATTACCCCCGGAGAGGCGTCGCCCAACTTCACCACTGCATAAAAATGGGAGTCACAGATTCGCTGGCTGGAGTTGGAAGAAAAGGAACACATTAACATGATTAGATTGTGTCGACTTGGTGGCGCTATTCTGTCTGTAACAAAATAACTGAGTTATAACATTTAAATATGCTTCACAGGGGAATGCTAGCATTTGTTTCTCCAAGTCGCTTGGTGGAGAAATAATCATATAACCTTACATGTAATAAAACCAAAACTCCCTTTATGGGACGATCTAGCAAGCACCAAATAACATATCATGATGTACAGTATAATGTTGAGTTATATCAGCTTCCTGTTGTCTTCACCCATAGTGGGGGGTTTTGATCCCCCTTCCTTCCAGGGCTCACTCAGGCAGTCCTCAAAATATTGTGAGAGAATGCCAGTCCTTAGACAGCTCTGGAATCTGCTTATAACCAGTCCTGTAAATATCTAAAAATCCACTACATCACCTCCACCTAAGGTAGGCTTGACAGTGTTTGGCCTATTCATCACCCCTAATATTTTCAGGTTAGAGATGACCCTGGATGATTACCCTGCTGTTTGTCCTCGGTTCGCTCTGCTTGACACAGGAGCATTAGGTAATTTTATGGATGAGGGTCTGGTGAGGACCTGTAACATTCCCGTGGACGATCTAGAGAACCCCATTCCTGTGCTTGCAGTAGACGGTAGGCCTGTGGGTAGCGGTAAAATCACTCAAAAAACTGCCCCTGTAGTACTGTCTGTGGGGGGGTCAACATTCATAGACAATTCGCTTCCTTGTAATTTCCTTTCCCAATCATCCCGTTGTTCTTGGCATGCCTTGGTTAATTACGCACAACCACGTGATTGAATGGAGAGAGAGGAGAATTAAGCAATGGTTGAGTGCAAGAACATGTGTTTGCCTGTTTCTATTCACACTACCTCTATAGAGAGCCCTGAGTCTGACACTGATTTATCTACCATTGTGCCACCTGAATACCATGACCTGCGTTAGGTTTTCTCCAAGACCAAGCCTGTCTGTCTCCCTCCACACTGATCGGAAAACTGCGCTATTGACTTACTTCCAAAGGCACCATTACATCGCAGCCACGTCTACCCTCTGTCTGTGGCTGAGACAGAGGCCATGGAAACCTATGTGCAGGAGAACCTTGCTCAAGGCCACATCAGATTGTCCACATCTCCTGTCTCATCCAGTTTGTTTTTTTCAAAAAGAAATATGGAGATCTTTAGCCCTTCGTGGATTACCGTTCACTGAACAACAGCATGGTGAAATACAGGTACCCTCTTCCCATCATACATGCCACTGTAGAGATGAGGACAGGAGCTAAACACTTCACTAAGCTTGATTTACGCAGTGCATATAACCTTGTGCGAATACGAGAGGGAGATTAGTGGAAGACGGCCTTTAGTACCACCTCAGGCCACTATGAATACCTATTAATGCCTTATGGGTTGACCAGTGCTCCGTCAGTTTTCCTTGCTTTCGACAATGATAACTTCAGGGACCTGTTGGGTTTTTCGGTAGTAGTATACATCGATGATATACTGACATACTCATGGTACGGTGGCTGCGCCGTTGACCGCTTTGTTGCGAGGGGGTCCCCGTCGCCTCTCCTGGACCTCTGCTGCTGAGGCCACCTTCCAGGCTCTAAAAAACAGGTTCACAACAGCACCCATACTAAAGAACCCGGATCCGGACCTGCCGTTTGTAGTGGAAGTAGATGCATCGGAGGTGGGAGTGGGTGCAGTCTTATCCCAACGCCAAGGTAAATGCCCCCCAAACTATTCCCTTGTGGCTTTTCTCCAGGAAGCAGAGCGTAACTACGATGTGGGGGATAAGAATCTCCTGGCCGAGGTGGAAGCACTAAAGAGATGGAGACATTGGCTGGAGGGGGCCAAGCAACAGTTCCTGGTCGTAATTTGGAAATTCTCAAGGCGGCTAGAAGGCTTAACTCACGGCAAACAAGGTGGGCTCTGTTTTTTACTTGTTACTTGTTTTAATTACACCATCTCCTACCGTCCTGGATCCAAAAACTCAAAGGCAGATGCATTTTCACGCCTCCGACAACAAGAATACCTCAGTGGCTTCGATCATACCACCGGCACGCATCGTTGCGCCTATTCTGTAGGAAGTGGATGAGGATATACGCTGTGGGCAGGTAACTAACTCACCTCCTCCTAACTTACTTTGAGGTCTGCTTTAGTTTTCCCCTGACTACAGAGATCGCCTTCTGGTGTGGGCAGAATCCAGCGCACCCTCCAAGCACTACAGAATAAGTACTGGTGGCCTCACATGACTACGGATGTAAAGAAGTACATTGCATCCTGCTCTTCATGTGCTCAGAGAACTAGTCCCGGGCATTTGCCCTTCGGTAAGCTACACCCCCTGTCTATCCCACAAAGACCATGGTCCCACATCGCGGTCAAATTTATCACTGACCTGCTTATGTCCAGGAACACCACTGTTCTAGTAGCTGTAGATGTCCTGCAAGCTCATACCATTCCCAGATCTACCTATGGCTCTGCAGACGGCGGAAGCAGTGTTCACACACATCTTCCGAAACTACGGCATCCATGAGTACATCTTGTCAGATCGCGGACCCCAGTTCATCTCACAGGTATGAAAGGCCTTTATGGAATGATTGGGAGTAGCGGTGAGTCTCACATCAGGCTACCACCCTCAATCTAATGGGCAGGCGGAGAGAGCTAACCAGGAGATTGGGCTGTTCCTCAGGTCGTATTGCAGGGACAAGCCGGGTGATTGGGCAGACATCCTGCTGTGGGCAGAATATGCCCAGAATTCCCTGAGGCACACCTCCACCAACTTAACACCATTCCAATGTGTTCTAGGATACCAACCCAGCCTGGCACCCTGGCACCCCAGTACCTTGCAGATACCAGTTGTAGATGATTGGTTCTGGAGGGTGAAGACATTATGGGTAGCCGCCCACACGTGTCTCCAACACGCTGTGCGTCACCAGAAAGACCAAGCAGTCGTCGTGAGGTTGGTCCTGCTCTCCAACGTGTAGATTGGGTTTGGTGTCCACTCATGACATGTCTCTCACCACTCCATGCAGGAAACTGTCCCCCAGATTCATCGGCCCATTTTCTGTGCTCCTCAGGGTCAAGGACGTTTCATACACCCTTTAGCTGCCTTGCCACATGAAACTCTCTCCCACTTTCCATATCTCCCTCTTTAGGCCGGCTGTCCAGTATATCCCCTGGACGATGACAGCAGGGTGCTCCTCCTCCCCCCTTTTCATCGATGGCGAAGTGGCATATATGGTGCGCCGCCTGTTGGACTCACAAAGAGGGAACGGTCACCTTCACTACCTTGTTGACTGGGAGGGTTATAGGCCGGAGGAGTGCAGTTGGGTCCCTGCACAGGACATCTTGGACCCTACCTTGTGTCAAGACTTCGCCCTTCGTTGCCCCGATCAGCCTGGTCCTCTTCCCACGGGGTGTCCTCGTTCTCTCCCATCCTCCTCAGCGGCTGGAGCTGCTTCTTGAGGGGGGGGGTTCTGTGGCATCTGCCCCAAAGTCAAGACACTGTCAGAGGTCATTAGAATACTGATATTTCTGTTTCTAGCACTCTTTATGTTTTTTCTCAGCACCTTGTACATGTAGGCTTTCTATGTTATCTCTAGGGTACTCATTACACACAACAGGTGCCATTGCCTTACTGATTAGAATTCTGCCTTGTTAGGATATTTAAGTCTCTGAAATATTCACTTAGTTGTTGAGTATTGTTTTCTGTTACCTCTGAACAAGCATTTGTATTTTGGAACGTTGATAATGTATCTTGCTTTTGTTCCGTGTTGGAAGAATAAACCTGTTAATGCACTTGTCTCCTGCTATATACAAGATTGTGACAGTAGGTTTTCACTTCAAGCCTATTTTAGCACACCTGATTCTAATAATTAGCTAAAATATGTTGCCCACAACAAGGGTTAAACAGGACGGTAGAACTCCAGGAATAGGGTTGGGCAGCTCTTATCTAGAGATTTCTGCTAAAGGAGGCTCAACTAAAACATTGATGTGATATTTCTTTTGGGGAGCCCAAATTTATTCACCTCTCTAATTTTGTTTTGATGCACATGGCACATTTTCTGTTAATCCAAGGAACCTCATTTAACTACCAAAGTATTACTGTGTCCTTCAGTTATTTGATAGATCATAATCCAAACACCCAATTATTTATAAATGAAAATCATGGAAAGTGTCAGGGGTGCCTAAACTTTTGCATTTGACTGTGTGTATATATATATATATATATATATATATATATATATATATATATATATATATATATATATATATATATATATATATATACATCCATAAAAAACATATATATATATACATATATGTTTTTACTGAACACAGGAACAATGCAGGGACAATATTACCAATTTCTGAAAATACACATTATTATTTTGTCCATTATATGCATTTGTTTCTATTTAGATATTGTGAAATGCTAATTTTGCTGTTCTACTATTCCTTGTAATTTGTATTATTTAAAGGTACAATATGTAATTTTCCAAAACAATAACAAAATATGTACTTTGCATTAAAAAAGCAAACATCACTATGCCTATATTATAAATATTTCTTGGTTGTGTACTTACATTATCCTAAATGTTTCCACCAACTTTCAAATCCAGAGAAATTTGTAATATAATCCGAGAAACGAAACGTTTCATTTTGTCTTCCGTCAATGGCGTCATATAACCTTTGACTGCACTAGTTGCTCTAAGTTCCAAACATAACGTTAATAAAGTTATAATATTTTTAACAAGACATTATCTAGTCAGTGAACATTTTTTCTGCCAGAGACACTAGATTGAAGGTTGTCATTGACGACGATAACAAAACCCATGATCCCACACTACTTCTCGACTTCATCCAAGTACATCTTTTGCTATTGTTTTGATTGAGAGCCCCCTGGCGGCCAAAAAAGAAATATTGTATGTTTAAGTTGATGTTTTCAACCCCTGGATCCAATAGGCTAGTTCCTAACATTTACTAGTCCTAAAATATTGTTTTTGTATTTTTGTGTAGTTTTCAAAAAGGTTACATAGTGCAGGTTTAACAAATTTGTTTGCAAGCAATCAAATAAAAACAAAAATATGATTCTGTGCATGGTTTATCCAACTAGCCTACTTAAAACTTGTGTGAATATGTGTCAGAAAGTAACTTTGCTTTAAATGAGATGGTGCTTGATGTTTAGGTACAGACACACAGTTTTCAGTGGCATAGAGTAGATGTACCTGCTTTTCAACTGGTTCAACCTTAATTGCTTCACTGTCCAATCAGATCAGAGGATTGAACAGTATCTGAGCATGATGTGAGACCGATTGGGCACAGTAGTTTGGTAAAACTTCACTGGAGAGCAGCCGCCGTCGGTGGATCTTAATTGGGGAGGACGGGCTCGTATTACGCTCGGCACCGGAGTGAATGGAATGGTGCGCAATGAACAAAACCAATTGTTTTTTTGATTTGCACACATTCCATTCCCTCCGGTTCTGAGCGTAATACGAGCCCGTCCTCCCCAATTAAGATTCACCGACCGCGGCTGCTGGAGAGTGAAAACAGCATTATGAACAAAGTGCTGCATAATTTGCCCCCCCCCCAAAAAAAACATATTTTGAAAGAAGTCGTGATGAAGTGATTGTAATGATAGCTAGCTATTCGTAAGTAGTGAGTGTAGTATTTCAAACATCCTGGTAGCTTGCTCATAAGCCTAATTGTTTTAGCTGTACTATGCTGCGGCAACATAAAATTGTGACTAGTTAGTAATGTGTCTATAACTAGGAACATGATCTATTGGCCACCGATTTCACAAAGATATAAAATGAAATTTAAAAACTGAGACATTTGGAGTTACTTGCGAGTTAACTACTCAGCTCAACTTTTCTCTTGCTATTGTACAGCTGTCATGGAAACACATAATGGCCAGCACCTGCATACATGAAGTCCGACGTATTCATTACTATTCAGTCCTGGATAAGATTGCGGCTTTTAATGGATGTATTTAAATGTCTCCAGAATTTTTTTTATAAAACGCAATTGCAATGCAAAACTGCACAGATGTTGGCTCGACATTATCAGTGTCGTCAGTACATGGCTATATGCTGTATGATGTAAACGGGATCAAGTCTGTATCAACAAAAAATGTGAATTGCAAATTGCATAAACAAATGCATCACTAATGCAGACAAGAAAACGTGTGCCAGTTTCTTTAAATTCAATTAAAGTCTATATAAATGTTGAGACCCTTGTTATAAACGATCTACAGCAAATTATTAGCTTAACCCTGCTAGGTCGATTGACGCTCTAGAACCGTACATGCTAGCAACTAAAGCTTGGTACCGTTGGAAAGGGAAGAATTAGACGCAAATAATGAGTGGTGGCACATCTCTGTTTGTTACTCACAGCCGGAGATATTGCGCCTCAAAGCCGACGATGGTCTTTATTTTTGACAAAAAATATCACAGACAGGAAGTAGGAAGTGAAAATGACAAAATAACCACTTTTTCAATAACATAGGACATCATCCTGCATAAAACAACAATTTTTGGAGTTGGAATTTAGCTGGGTTTTAAAAATGTATAGAAATCTAGTTAGAAATGAGTGCATCATTTTGATGTTGACTTGATTGTATTGCCCCCAAACATTGCACACTGGTCCAGGACCCCTGGGGGCTTGACAATAAGCAATAAAATGCCTTGTGCACTATAGATAACATGCTTTTACATGTAAAAAACAACAAAAAATACATACGTTCTTTAGATTTTTAGGATAAATATTGAATAAAACATAACATTCAATGACCCAGGATGATGGATTTCATTAATCCATGTTTTAGCCATTTGTCTTCTGAATCCAAAACAATAAGGCACTTCACTGTAGGTCAAATTATGACCTTTCTAGAGGCCAAAAAGTCAACTGTGTGCCAAGCGGACCTAAGACCCCTTAGACCTTGAAGGGTTAATAGGAACTACTGTACTTGTTTTATGTGGGATACTTACATGGCAACATTACATAAGTGGTGAAGGGGTATGTTAATGTTAGATGATAACTGCACGCCTGACAACCATTTTCTTTTGCAAAAAAAACTAATTCAAAAATTTAATTTCACAAATACAATGTTGGCAACCGTTTTTTGAGCGCATTAACACACTCCACTATCTCTGAGTGCCCAACCTTTCTCCCCTCAGAAAACAATAAAATGCCAGCTTCAGGGGTAATTAGGTGATTGCATCATGAAGTGACGCACACGTATTGTTGTCACGGTCTTCGGTAAAGCGGACCTGACCTATATGTCAACATTGCTCCCCTGTGTGTTATTTTGATTTCGGGACTATCTCATGCTATCACCTGACCATATCACATGTTTTATCCTTACCAATAGATTGTCTGTGATTGCTACGTATAAACTGGAGTTTGTGTTATTTTTCCTGAATATCTACCTGTTTCAGTAGTCTTTCAGTCTTTCTTTTGCACAAGTATTTTCAATTAAAACACCATTTATTTCATCATCCATTTGCGTGTCTCCTCTACTCCACAGCTTTTCAGCACCATGGAAAATAATAGTTACAATTGTTCTTCAATTATTTTCTTATTATTATTCTCCTCCTTACTTTGTTTTTGTGTGAGTGACGCACACGTATTGATCTTCATTTTTTCTCATTATTATTCTCTTCATTTCTTTGTCTTTTGGCGCTTTATCAACACCTGCAGTTTTCACGATATTGATTCCATTCCAGCGGCACCATACACGTCCTGCTGCCATACAGTGTGCTTTAAGTTTGTGATTGATTGGCCGTGTAGATTTTTTTAATTGCAGTTTTTAAGCAATTCATTTTCTGTAGAAACAAACAAGACCTGTCAGACTTGAACGCAACCCAGATCAGAAACCGTGCTCTAGACAATCATCACTACAAGCCTATATGCATATTTGCCATGTGCACAGGGACCGTGCTCTATGCAATCATAGCTACAAGCCTATATGCAAATTATCCATGTGTGCAGGGTACCATTTTGTTCAGTGTTTACACCTACATTACTTAAATAAATCATTCTGAATGTTTCAGTGAACTTATATAGATTACATGCAAATCTGTTTACGGTTGGAATGAACCAGTCCAGGTCTAACAACAATTATCAGGTAGGCTGTAATTTACACATTAATCTGTATAAAAAATAAAATATATGTTTTTCAAGCTAGGGTGAGTCACTACTAGTTATGGTTCATTTTTATATTGTCTAGACTCTTCAGTTATGTGGTAAGCAGGGTCAGGGTCTTGCCTTTTAAAGTAATATTAATAATAATTATAATAAATAATTGGCACCACATTTCTCTTAATATAAAATGCAGTAAAAATGGAAGTGAATTACTATACAGTAATGTGCATGCATAATTTCACCGCTTGTCCATCTGTTGAGACCTTATAGAGTGAGTCTAAAGTTTGTTTGACAATCAGTCTCATATACCATGTCTGTCAGTCAAACCTTTTAACCTGATTGGTGTAACGTGTTATGGAGCTGTGTTGAAAGATTTTCTATGGTGTGTAGACTACTGACATACAATCTCATTTTTTCTATATGACAAACTATACATGTGACTTAATTCTACATTACAGGGAATTGCACAAAAATACATATGATAAAATGTACACTCACCAGCCATTTAAACTCGAATTAATTTTAAAGACTAACTAGTACTACCAGTTGTTCTGTCACAACTAAGTAGCATGCTGGAGACAGATGCAGTGTACGGAGGTTTATTATACTCCAAAAAATACAAAGAGGAAAAAGCAGGCTTCGTATAATGAAGGTGATTCGTGTAGTCATCGACATAAACAATATTCAGCAACTAGGTACAGAAACTCAAGGCTTATATACCCCAGCAGGCACTAATCAATAATCAAGTTTACAATGTGCACCTGTATGCGTAAAGGGAACCCATAGAGAAGGGTAGATACCTCCATAAGCAGAGAGAGAAACTGAAAGCAATCGCCTGCACAAAAGAGAAACATAAACAGAAGAGAAACCAGGACACTGCTCCTAATATTCCAGAGAGGCGGACCGATGACTGTGGCGGGGCAGCACAGGAGTTGTTACATGTTCATTTGACTTTCACTGTTCTGTTGTTTGTTGTGGTTCACTACTGCAGTTAATGTATTAATGTATTTAACGCGGTCAGTGGATCTTATTTAAGGACGCCGGGCTCGCATTACATTCGGCGCCGGAGTGAATGAAACTTAATTGGGGACACCAGGCTCACATTACATCCGGGACTGGAGTGAATGGAGCGGTATGTAGTGCATCAAACCCATTGTGTGATACCATAACGTTTCCCCAGTCCAGACGGTAATGCGAGCTCGGCATCCCCAGTTAAGATCCAGTCACTCCAGGCAGGGGTGGACTGGGACCAAAAATCGTCCCTGGCATTTTGGCTCAGACCGGCCCACCACAAGATCACAAATACCACCTGTCCTTGCGCTCCCCTGAATATGTATACCAACTCCTACTCCTTAAAACTACTAACGCCATGTAATGAGTATGCAAGAATCAGTGAGAATTAAATACTGTGTTTCAAAAAAGTGGTGTTGAATAAATTGTAAACCTAACCAATCAAAAAGCATGCAGATTAACTCCTTAGATGAACCCTTAAAAAAAATCAGGAGGGCACAGTTTGTCTGTATGTGTGTGTGACAGAGGGAGAGAGAGAGAAACAGAGAAGGATGGTAAAAGATTGAAGTTAATAAACTGACATGAGAAAGGATGATCCGATGATCACTGATTTCCAAACAAAGTGGTGTTGAATACATTTTTAAATCAGAAAAGTATAGGCTAAAGGCAAACTTGAAATTGACACTGGTGATTTAGAACAATTAATACCAAGGAGTTAAATGAACAATATATCGTTTTTGGCCACCAGGGGGCTCTCAATCAAAACAATAACAAAAGATGTACTTGGATGAGGTCGGGAAGTAGCGTGGGATCTTGGGTTTTGTTATCGTCGTCAATGACAACCTTCCAATCTAGCATCTCCAGCAGAAAAAATGTTCACTGACAAGGTAATGTATTGTTAAAAATATTATAACTTTATTCACGCTATGTTTGGTGGTTCCCTGGAACTTCAAACAGGCAAAGGTCATAAGACGCCATTGACCGAAGACAAAATAAAACTTCTTCGAATTAATTATTTCAATTTCCTGTGTTTGAAAGTTGGTGGAAACATTTAGGATAATGTAAATACACAACTAAGAAATATATATAATATAGGTATAGTGATGTTTGCTTTTTTAATGCAAAGTACGTCTTTTGTTATTGTTTTGAAAACTACATATTGTACCTTTAAGCTCTTCCCTGAGACAGGCAGTTAGGCCTAGCGCTTTCATGAATATCGCATTGAACATATTATTTAGAATGGGGTGTCAGTGCACTCTTTGCAGAAGCAGAACGTTCATTTATGGCTAGTCATCTCCACACAAAAACTATATATTTTCATACGCCAAATATAATAGCAAACTTGAGTTTGACACCTGTGATTTAGAACAATTAGGTATAATACCATAAAGGTAGACAGGCAGTTGGGCCGGTAGTTTTGATGAGAATCGCTTTGCATAAATGTTGTTCAGAATAATTGGATGGACACTATAACATGTACAATGGTGTTTTGATAAAATTATTCTGAATAACATGTTATTCACAAAAACTCACAGGTCAAACTGCCTGAGCTAGGTTATTCCCTGTCAGACAGTGAGTTTTCATGAAGATCGCTTTGAGCAATTCAATCAATCAAATTTATTTTATAAAGCCATTTTTACAACAGCAGTTGTCACAACGTGCTTTGACAGACACCCGGCCCGAGACCCCGAAAAGCAAGCAACACAAGTGATGCACAGTCGCTAGGAAAAACTCCCTAGTAGGAGGGACCTAGGAAGAAACCTAGAGAGAGGCCAGACTCAAGGGGGTGGCCAGTCCTCTTCTGGCTGTACCGGGTGGGGGATCTGAAGGTACACAGCCCATTGTAATAAGGTCAACCCGTGATCAATTTTTGTCCAGCAATGAAGATTTGATGGGTGGACTGTGACCATAGTCTTTATGTAGCATCAATACAGTTTGGTGTTCTTGCGAACGAAGACAGTGAAGCCGCCTGCAATTGTTAGTAAGAATATTTCAATTAACACAAAAGCTCTAGTATATACTAGATTCAAATTTCCTCAACAACTGTTGGGGCAGACAGAATGTAGCTGATGTCAAGCCATTATGGCAAGACCTGTGCGCACGTGCATCAACCCTGAAAGAAAGGGTAAGCCCATCCTGTTTCGTAAGTCATCTTTCAGCTGGAGCGTTGGATATAGGGAGGGTGAGCAATTTTATAGCACCAAAAGTGAAATCCTGGAAACTTTAATGATTCAACATCAAGCCAAAATGTGTCAATGGCCAGGTTGGTTTGAAAAACTTGTGGAGGCAACATCAGTGTGTTTGAGGTGCAGGTGGCGCCGGCATGTGACATGAACTAAAGGTATTGGGAGTGTCTGTTGTGAGTTTAGGGGACACGTCAGCCAGAGCTGTAGTGGGTGTGTGTGTGAGTGATTGATTGAGACTGCTTGCTGAACAGAGGGTCGGAGGAAGAAGGATCTGATGTGTCGGTGTTTCAGCTACATAAACCCGCCGAACTGATTCTAAACCAGCCCAATTTTTATCCACATGCCCAAACCCTTTTTTGCCCACAAAACAGATAGCAAAACCACCCAATTGGACAGGAAACCGCCAAATCTGGCAACCCTGTAGGCAGAAATCCCAAAGACGATGCTGTTTAAAAATATGATTATGCCAGTTCAGTGTCAATTAAGAAAACAACCAATGCAGGCGCAGTTCTAGCAGGGGGGCAAACATGTTTGCCTGGCAACACTACGTTATGTCGGCAACACAAACTCTGATTTGTCCTTTCAGAATAATAGCGCTTAATCATAGTTAATTCATTGCATAGATACTGGGTCTATGTTCTTGTGTTGCTAAAATAGTCTATTGTTATATAGAACAGACTCTAGTGAATGTTTTTCAAATGTAATTGTGTTTTCACATGAGACACTGACAATAGATTTAATACATTTCTGTGAACTATGTATGTGTTACTGTTTTCAATGAAATGGTATAATGTAATTGATAACGTTAAATGTTTTCTTGCAACCATATACTCTTGTTTCTTTACACACAATACAATTGCATTTGGTTACAATTCACTAGCTTTGTAATGACTTCACAATGATTATATTTTGTGATCAACATTTTTATTTTTTTTCAAATGCAGAGAAGGGGGTGGTTACAGACATATCCAAAATCATATGTGACTAGGTTGAATTAAGACAATAAAAATCCAAAACATGTGTAAAAATGTTCCAAACTTGACAGTTGTTGGTAGCTTGTAGTTTCATGTGGAATCTCTTATAAGGTGTGATATAGGCTCTATGTAAGGTTTTGAAGAGTCAATAAGTTGGTGAGCTAGGTTCTTAGAAGTCACACCTAGATTGCACCATATTCTCTCCCAATCCAGGTTTATATTCATTTTCCCCAGCTCCCGGTTTCATACGGATTCAATTGGTAAAGACAATTGTGTTCTTAAGTCCTTTATGGAACAAAGGCCTTGAGTGTCATATATATCGCCCAAGGTATTGACTCCAAGAGATGACCAAGATGGTTGATTAAATGGTTCCTTACCGCATAATAACCTCCGGTTGTGCCATAGTGGTGTGATCTGACAGAATTTAGAAAGACCGCCCATCCAACGTTCTACTTTCTTCCACACCTGTATAGAGTTTGCAATGATGGGCCCAAAATTATTTTTAATTGTTTTACTTGTTACACCAGAGAATAGGATATCTTGCAGCTTGTGAGGTAATACCTTGGCCAATTCAATCAGTCTGCATGCAGCTGCAGACTGTGGGTCACACCAAGTGCTGAGTGCTCTAATCTGAAATGACCAATAATAAAGTTCAAAGTTAGGTACCGCCAAACCACCCAGCAGTTTGGGTCGTTGCAGTGAACCCTATTCAAATGAACCCTAGGCTGTCTCCCATCCCTAATAACACTGGAGACCATGGAGTGAATGTCTTTAAAGTACTTTGGAGGAGGGCACAGTGGTAGCATAAAGAAGAGGAAATTGAGACGGGTCAGTACGTTCATTTTAACTGCATTAATTCTACCTTGTAGAGACGTCTTTAGATTACTCCATCTATGAATGTCTGATTTTATTTTACTCAGCATAGTGTTGAAGTTGTCTCTGGTAATTGTATGTATGTTCTTATGGATTGTAATGCCCAGATAAGTAAAAGAGCTCTTAGTCTGAAAAAATGTGGGGATAGGAGTTATCGTGTGTTTGTTATTTAGAGGCATAAGTGCAGACTTTGTCCAATTCATTTTATATCCGGACAGATTGCTAAAATTATAAAATTCCTTAATGACTGGGTAAATAGAGGTGTCAAAGTTATCCAAGAACAAAATTATATTGTTCGCGTACAGAGATTACCAATTTTCATAGGGGAAGCTACGGATTGCCTAATGGCTTGTGCTAGAGGTTCCAGAGAGAGACAACATAAAAGTGGCGAGAGTGGACACCCCTGTCTTGTTCCACGCTGGAGGGTAAAAGGACAGGAGATTATGTCACCTGTTAGAACACCTGTAAGGGTAAGTGGTATAGCACCTTGGTCATTGCTATAAAGCCACGTCCGAAACCAAAGTGCCGCAATACTGCCCACATATATTTCCACTCTATCCTATCAAAGGCTTTCTCTGTGTCTAGTGAAAATATGGCACAGGGATTTGGGTGTGTCTCTGCCATATCTATGATGTGGAGCACCCTTCTCATTTTGTCAGACATAGCGTCCCATGAGAAAGCCATTTTGGTCTTCATTGACTAGGGATTAAATAACCTTTTCCAGGCACAGAGCAAGTAATTTGGCATATATCTTAAGATCACTTGTAAGTAAGGATATTGGTCTGAAACTAGAGCACTCAAAGGGATCTTTCCCCTTTTTCAAACGTAAGGTGATGAGTGCTGTTTTTTGGTCCCTATGGAAGGTCCCATTCTTGATTGCAAAATTAAATGAATCAAGCATGAGTGTGCCCACCATGTCCCACAGTTCCACATACAGTTCTGGTGGCAAGCCATCCAAGGCAGGCGATTTGCCTTTATTGAGACATTTCACAGCTCTATGTAGTTCATCCATCTTAAACGCAGCTTCCAGATCATCTTGGTCTGTTTGCTTGAGACACAGAAGCTCTAATTTGTCAAGAAAATGTTCACTGGTAGTATCATCATAGGCAATCTCTGATTTATAAAAAAAATTGTAAAATGCTGAAAATGTATCATTAATGGCCTGTGGATTGGTTGCCCTTTTGCCATCAAATGTATTTATTGCTGGGATTTGAGCTTTTGTTTCACATCCCTTAAGCATAAGAGCCAGCAGGTGACTAGGCCTCTCTGCTTCAAAGTAATAGTTTTGTCTAGTTCTATGCAAGATGAATTCTGCCTTTCATACTGCCAGTGTAGTGTATTCATCTTTCAGACATGCCAGTAGTTTAGACTGATCATCTAAGAAGCTATATTTTTGTAAGTTCTCTAATGATCCTATTTCATTTTTAAGATTAGTGATCTGAAAAGCTTTCATTTTAGCTAGAGTTGAGGAGAATGAGATGTAGAAGCCACGAATAAAACACTTTGTGGCCTCCCATAAAACTTGTGGATTAGAGCATTCCGTTGTGTGAATATCCAAAAAAATCATTCAATTGGACTTTGAGTGAACTAAGAAAATCAAAGTTAGTCAATAAAGATGTGTTTAAGCACCACTTAGGGGCCTTTGTCTTAATGTTGGGCAGCTCAACTTTGCATAATAGTGCAGAGTGATCAGATAGTAGAATTGGTAAGATATCAATGGTTGTATGTCCTGCAATTAAGGTTGGGCTAAGAAAAATATAATCTATCCGGGAAAATGTCTTGTGTCTGTTGGAGAAAAATGTGTAATTCCTAGCAGTAGGATTCTGCATACGCTAAATATCAATAAGGTTGAGATCTTTGATAAGTGTATTCAACAGGGTGGATGAAGGGTTGGCTATTGCATCTGAATCAGATTTATCATAAGATGGATCAACGACTGCATTAAAATGACCTCCCACCACCAGTAGCGTAGCCAGAAAAAAATATTTGGGTGTGCATCTAAAAAACTTGGTGTGCCACATCGATTTTTCTCTACAAATCAGAGGCCTATACTACAAAGCTATGTTCAACATGCCCTAAATTTCCTTTCAATACCTGGCTTCACTAAACCTAACAATTGCGATCAAGATACTATGTCACGACAGTGGTTATCAATTAATTAAATCAAGCCCGGATTTCCCAATCTAGTGACAAGCACGTTTAAAGAAAAGGTGCAGTGTGTGCACCATAGGACCAATCGCAGACACGGATAAGTCTATGAGAGCTCAACTGTAGTATGTAACGTTACGAAGGTAGAGACAGGCGCGAAGGTTCCAATAGTCCAAAACACTTTATTTAAACAAAATAACACTGTCTCGTGGGGCAAAGCAAGAATACATCCAAACTGAGAACGAGTACAAGAAGACGCCACAGGAAACATTGACTGACAAGAGACAAGGGGAGAACACCGTGGTTAAATACAAGGACAACTAATTACTAACTAAAAACATCTGTGACTAATAACCCATACAAAACCAATGAAAAGACCTAGACACAAGAGGGAGGCATAATCACACATACAGAGGAATCACAGAGAAAATACATAAACCAAACCCATCCCCAGTGAACACCCAGCCCACCTACAGGGCTGGATGTGACAGAATCCCCCCCAAAAGCCCACCGCACTGAGGGGGGCAAAGAACCAGAGGCTGTGGGGGGGAAACAGAGGGTCCCGGGTCATAGGGGACAGAAAGGGGCCCTGGGTCAGGAGGGACGGTGAGGGGACCTGGGTCAGGAGGGACAGAGAGAGGCCCTGGGTCTGGAGGGACAGAGAGAGGCTCGGGGTCATAAGGGACAGAGAGAGGCCCGGGGACTGGAGGGACAGAGGGAGGCCCAGGGTCTGGCACAGGCACTGGGACAGGGGCTGGCAAAGGCACTGGGACAGGGAGTCCAGGAGGCAAGGGGAAAGACAGCTCAGGCGGCCCGAGGAAAGGCAGCTCAGGTGGCCAGGGTGGCAGGGTGTCCGAGAGGTCTGACGACGAGGGTCCGGACGGGGGTCCGGGCGTCAGCGACGGGGGTCCGGGCGGGGGTCCGGACGTCAGCGACGGGGGTCCGGACGGGGGTCCGGACGTCAGCGACGGGGGTCCGGACGGGGGTCCGGACGTCAGCGACGGGGGTCCGGACCGGGGTCCGGACGTCAGCGACGGGGGTCCGGACGTCAGCGGCGGCTGAGCAGGGGGTCCGGACGTCAGCGGCGGCTGAGCAGGGGGTCCGGACGTCAGCGGCGGCTGAGCAGGGGGTCCGGACGTCAGCGACGGCTGAGCAGGGGGTCCGGACGTCAGCAACGGCTGAGCAGGGGGTCTGGACGTCAGCGACGGCTGAGCAGGAGGGCTGTACTCCTCCCAGGAGGCGTCGTCGCCAAACCCTGGCGGCGGAGGGAGGAGTAGGACCTCTAGCGCTGGGCCCAGCCGGGTCTCAGGCGAGAGTACCACTGAGCAGGTGACCAGAGGCTCAAGCGGTGAACAGACTGCTGCCTGAGGGTCGGGTGGTGGGCTGACTGCTGGAGGAGGCAGGATGCAGTCTGCTGGAGGTGTCAGCATGCAGACTGCAGGAGGATCTGGCGGTGGGCAGACTGCAGGAGGTGGCTGTGCGCAGTTTGCTGGAGGTGTGGAGCCCCCACTCCACCCCCTACAGCACCCCCCCAAAATTTTCATGGGGAGACTGTCAGCCTCCACGTGACAGGAGGCCCTAGGGACGGGAACTGGGGCTCTAAATGACTCTAGACGGGGCATGGGGTCCCTACAGTGGGCGACAAAAGTGGGCCTACGGGCTATAACTAAGGCCCTAGGGGCAAGAACTGGGGCAGAAACTGGTGCCCTAACCTTGGCAGAAACAGGTGGCCTAACCGGGGCCGAAACATGTGGCCTAACTGGGGCCGAAACAGGAGCCCTAACTGGGGCCGAAACAGGAGCCCTAACTGGGGCCGAAACAGGAGCCCTAACTGGGGCAGACACAGGAAGCCTAGGGGGAGTAACCGAGGCCCTAGGGGCAGTAACAGAGGCCCTAGGGGCAGGTACGGGAGGCCTATGGGGACCAGTACTCCGACGGGGGGCCCTATTCAGCGGACCACTACCCTGAACCGGAGTGCTAGGAGGGCTGGGGAAGCTAACCTGGGGGCTGAGGGAGCTAGCCTGCATTCTAGGGAAGCTACTGGGGAAGTAGGATTTCCTACCGGAGGGAGTAGAGGCTATCCGGGGCTGTGATAGAGGCAGTTGGGGTGGTGTCCGCCAAATGGCTCTTCTACTCCACTCGGGGGTATCTCCCACTCCTCTTCCTCGTCGTCCCAGTTGTCAGCCTCCTCCTCGCTACCATCAAAGGCTTCCTCCTCTTGCCTGCTCCGATAGAAATAGGCTGCTCCCTCGGAGTCGTAGCGTACATCCTCCGGTAAGCAGCCCATAGCCCACGCCTGCTCCATTCTCTGCAGGGTAAGCCGGCAGAGATCTCCCTCGACATAGCCCGCTCTGGGAAGGAGAGGAAAGCTCTCCCTGGGGTTGCGGGAACTCCTTTGCTGTCTCATGTTGAAGGGTCAGTCAATCTGTAACGTTACGAAGGTAGAGACAGGCGCGAAGGTTCCAATAGTCCAAAACACTTTATTTAAACAAAATAACACTGCCTCGTGGGGCAAAGCAAGAATACATCCAAACTGAGAACGAGTACATGAAGACGCCACAGGAAACATTGACTGACAAGAGACAAGGGGAGAACACTGTGGTTAAATACAAGGACAACTAATTACTAACTAAAAACATCTGTGAATAATAATCCATACAAAACCAATGACAAGACCTAGACACAAGAGGGAGGCATAATCACACATACAGAGGAATCACAGAGACAATACATAAACCAAACCCATCCCCAGTGAACACCCAGCCCACCTACAGGGCTGGATGTGACATAGTAAATGATAATTTACTTGAAAGTTTTATGAGAAAGTTGAAAAGCATAAAAATATAAACCAGGCATAAAGCAGGAAGGAAAGCTGGGAAAAAAATGCCACCCATGTATTAATAAATGCCTCAGGCTCATCGATATCACTGACTATAATTACAATTGTGTATTCCATTAAACCAATGTGTTGTTTAATGCTGATCGTGTATAACAATCTTTGTGTATAACAGCTTAAAAGGGTCATGAGAGCAAATAAATAATGTACAGGGTGTGTAAATTAATCAATGTTACAATACTTGGTTGTTTAACAAGTTCTGTAGGAGTAAATAGTAAATGTACTCAATGTTCTCTACTGTCAAGGGGGATACATTGATGTTGGTCCGTATCAAACAGACCATAAAAAAGAAGAGACATTTAGCCCTAGTAATGTGTTTCCAATGTAAGAAAAAAAATCTCCATCAGGCTTGTTCGGGCAGTATATGGATGTGAAAGCTAATTTATGATTGAGCATGCTAACATTCTGCCAGGTACTGTACAGATAATCCAATGCTGATGTTCTAACAAAGAGTAGGAGTAGGCCTGTAAAGGGGAGGGGGGTTAGGAAAACTATATACAAAAACAAACACAGATCACACAGACAAAAATCTGTAGGTCTGTAAAACATAAACATTGTCTGATCCCTGACCAATCCACCCCAACGCATAGCTACAGTATTAGATAAGCCCACACAGTCATAACAGATAAAACAAATATATTTTTCATCTCTCCGGCTGGTATAGCTAGGCTGAGCGTACATGCTAGTGTTAAATCCTACCTAATTAGCAGATTGCCTTAAAACGTGGCCTAGTTAATCATATATTCCAAACGTACCAAAATATCTTGGTCCTGATACCGTCCCATTGTAACTTGCGTATGTTGAGGAATATGAGTTAATTCCATGTCCACTAAGTTGGCGTCTCTGACGTGTGGAGGATCCCGGTGGTTCTTCTCTAATATGGGGTGTGAAACTGTGGCATTAGCTCCACCATCGTGCTGCACAGGGGTTGAAGTAGACCTCAGAGGAACAGAGTTGATGAAGTCCACAGCGGCTTGGGGGGAGTCAAACATTTTCCTTTCGCCTTTATACTGCAATTTAATCAATGCAGGATAGATGAGGAATGGCTCCAGGCCCAAGTCCTCAGCCATCTTCATCGCAGCACCGCAGCTCTTTCTCTTTGCCGTTGTCGCTGGGCTGTAGTCAGGAAAGAACAGGACAGTGCTAGCTGTGGATGTCGAAGCGGTCGGAGGGCGGGTGTTTCCGTTGGATGTGAACTTCACTGAATAAACTCGACGTGCCCCATTAAGGATAGCCGACCTGTCTTGCCAATGCAGTAATCTGAATATGAGGGTGCGTGGTTTGTTGGAGTTAGCCTCCCCTCCATCATACACATGATGTGCCAGTTCAATGTCGATGTCTCGGTCCACCAATGAGGGGATCCACTCAGGGAGATTATCCTTAAGGAAGACGATTGCATCTGAACCCTCTACATCTTCTGGCAGTCCAACCAGCCTTACATTATTTCCTCGTCCCCTGTCCTCCAGGTCTGTCAGTTTTGTGGTGAGCTGGTCTAGCTGTGTTTTTAGTTCGATAACTATCCTCTCGTACAGCCGACTGGACAGAGTCCATTCGGTCCTGGGTCTTTTTAGTAGATTTAGCTACATTTTCAAGATCACTGCTAAGCTCCTTCACAATGTCATTGGTCTTGTGGATCTCTGTCCTTAAATCACATAGTGCCACGACCAGGATAGAGTCCACAGCTTCCCTGACAGCGGAGGCAACAGCCGTATCCAGACCAAGTTGTTGTTCTTGGAGGGCTAGCTTTATGCCATTAGCAATGGCGTCATCAAGCTCTTCCTTGGAGATGGCAGAATCCTTGAATTCTTTCTTTATAGGTGATTGTTCATTCTCCCTTTTTCGTGCATCTTTGATCGGGGAAGGATACATGACAAGATAGATGTCGAAGTATCCGAAGTATTCGAAAGAATTATTGAAAAAATAAGAGTGTGCGAAAAAAAAAAATAATAATGTAAGTTTGCGGTTGGGTCGGCCCAAAATGCGCGTCGACCCACCAAAAAAGTGTCCGGTATACCAGATGGCCAGTCCGCCCCTGGGGTAATATGTTGCCCTGAAGGTCCCGAGACCGAAGATTGATTGAGAAAGTGTAAATGGTGTGTAAACGGTGTATGATTGGATTAGCGCAGAGAAATTGGCTGGGAGAGAGAAAGTTGTGAGAGGAGGGGCTGTGTAGAAGCTCCCTTGTGGAGTGTGTGTGTGCAGAGAAGAGAAAAGTTGTCTTTGCTCGTCTCTCTCTCTCCCTTGTGAGCGAGCAAGGGAGTCTCAGTTTGTAAGTGTAGAAAGAGAAATAATGTTTTTTTCTCTCTTTCTCTCTCTCCTGCAATGAATTGTAAATACTGTATATACTGTAATTAAGTGTGTGAGGATGCAGAAACCTTTTAGTTCAGAGAAATAGAGTAAAGGGATACCGTACCATAGGTTAAAAACAGGCAGGTTTACCTTTGGTGTTCCACTCATTGAGAATACTTCTCAGATTGAATTGCAATCAGTTAAATATCATAGAGAAATTGGTTTAATTTAAGTACAGGACAGGTGTTGAAAAGTTATAAGAGTGAGCATTATTTTAGCATGTGTTGAGGTGGCAACCACAGAGGACAATTCAGTTTCAGATGAATAGGTAATTTGTTTTGGGGAGTGATCTGGGAGAACAGATAAAAGGGTAAAGGTGTATTGTTCAAAGATTTATAGAGAAAGAGTAGTTGTTCTTCGTAACATCAATAAACAATTTGGTTTTATATTGATAGATTTAATCGTACACAGAGACCTTTGGCATATTAAATACATATAAAAAAATGTTATCTGGTTGTAGAAAACTGTAGATTTAAAGTATTAGACAGAAGACGATTTCAAAGCCCATAGAATATAAGGTCATTTTGTGATGTCCTCCAGTACTAACCTCACACTGCAATCTCATTCCACCTCCGGCACTGCTCAACTTCCCACCATTCACAAACGCATCCCCACAACAAGATCCCAATCACTTAAGCACTGACACCTGCTGTACTCTGATCTGTTTTTTAGAGCGTTCAATATTATTACTGTCTTCTGGTATGACCTGCATTGCTTATACTTTGACACCAATATTGGATATTCCCACTGGTACTTTTGCTCTGTCTTCTACCTAGTTAAGAACCCTGCCTGTCTGAGTGCCCGAGAACCTGTTTGAACCCTGCCAGTCTGAAAACAAGTGTACCAACCTTTTGCCTGTCTCACTACCTGATTTCCAGTCCTGCCCTTGCCTGTCCGAGAGTCCTGCCGGTGTCTTGTTTTGCCTGTCTGATATCCTGATCTGTTAACTACCCAAGCCAGCCTATTGACCATTCCTTGCCTGTGTGTCTACGATATATATATATTTACCTGCACTGTGGGATTGTTCCGGTATAAGATTGAGTATTCTCTGAATAAACACAGTCAAGTTTTATCATTTGGTCTAAGCCTGATCGTTACACATTTCAGAACAGGAGAGCAGATTTTCTTATTTAATTCATCAGGATGAAATTGTAGGGAAGAAACTTATGTGTTACGTTATGTGATTTAAGGGTTTTAAGAAAAGAAAGTCTAACATTGTAATTTGTAAGGTTTGTTTTTTTGTGGAAATTGTGTAAAACAGTGACTGAACAGAATAAACTGTGTTTGAATGAAATATTGTCTGCAGCCATACTTCAAGGCTGTGTGGAGGTGATCAAAACTTTGGGCAGGCTCTGTCCTGAACCAGAAACCTGATAAGAGATTAGGGAGTAGTAGTATTGGCCGTACGCCTAGAAAATGTAAAGGCAGGAGCAGTCCCATCACACAGCAGAGGGATGTGAATTAATGGAAAAAAATATAGAAATAATAAAAAATCTGAGGAAAGAGCAACAGGGAATTGTTTGGATGACAGATTTTTATAGGATAGACACCCACAAACAATGCAGAAGATGATAAATCAGTTTAACCAGTTGGTAAAGGCAAACATAAAATGTTTTTTACTAGATATGACATGCATTGTTAAGCAACATAGCCACCATGTCCGGGAGAGAGTGTAGTGTATATTGATAACCATAAGATAGCTTAATTTAATAGTTTTGACACTCAAAGATAATTGTGTGATTAGTTTTAAGGAAAATGTGGAAATACATATGCCATATGAGATTAGGCGACTAGTATTATCAGAAAATAGTAATCTAATGGTTTTGAATAAAAATGGGTGATAAGGACTTATGGAATTTCGCAATATTATTTGGGGATACATGTGTCAATTGTATTTCAACAAGTATTGGATTGATTAAATTGGAATGGCATCCTTCAAGATAAAAGAACTTGCCAATATCTTATCATGAACATGAACCTGAGATTGAAATCAGGTTATAAGTTAAATTTACTATTAAATTCAGACCACTAAATAAAGTAAGGGGGGTAATACTTTAAGAATACACATTTAATGATTTGATAATTAATGTTTTTTTGATGGTTTGTCTTAGACAAGGAGTTTATGTTTGTGTGTTGTCCCTTAATGTTTCTTTGTTGTGTGTATTGTCTACACTGCAGTATGAGTGTGTCAATATGTCCTTGTGTCACTATGTCCAATGTCCATGTATCTGTGTATGTCTATGTGTGTCTCTGAGAGAAAGGAGAATGGTTCTGGACTAGGAGTGAGTGGACTGGTGCCAACAGGTCATGATTGTTAGGCCACTGGAGGAGAATGACAATATCTATGATGTCAATGTTGAATGTAGTCGGGTGGACATTTGATGGGGAACAGTCAACCTTGAAGCTGAGGAAGTGTGCAGCTGGCTCGAAGGCTACTCGGAAGGAGAGGAGATAAAGTTATGATAGCAGCTATGAAAACCAGTATTCACAGCCTCTGATAATTCAGCTTTTGTCTTAGGAAGAACAAGGTTACATAAAGAATTGAAGCAGATCTTTCATCAAGAATACATTAAGGAGTTACCACAGTAGAAGAAAATTTCCTGCTTCATTAAAATGACACTAGACCTTTGTGAACTCAGTGATAGAAGTTTAAGTGGATTAGGAATAATAGGTTCCAGTGAATGATTGTGTAACAGGAGTCCCAGAGTGGGACTCCTGTTCCATATGAACACAGACATATATTTCAGTTTATTTGCTGTATGTGTGGATTGCTATAGCCAGTGCTTATGTACTGTTGATTTTGTTATACTGTATTCTGTTTAGATGATTATATAGTGTGCGCTGTGTAGCGAATTCCTCTCTTCCACCTGGTACTGATGGGGACTGATTGCGCCTGATTAGCAGAATAGGTCCAGCTGGTGAGTCGGTCCCTATTTAAGTCCAGGTGAAGGAGAGGAGGGCGCTGTTCATTAATATAATGTCACGGGTGAAGTGTGATGTCTGGGAGCTCTGCCACTAGAAAAGTGAGTTGTGACAAGTGTGTGGCACTTATATATATTTATATATTTATGGATGGTTTGTTTACGCGTTCTAAGCCACATCAAGTGCATAGTGGATGTATTCGTTGTGCCTCCTGATGTTCAGTTGAGTATGCGTACGCTCTGCATCTATTTGTGTCTTAAAGAGTATAATATTCCTGTATGTATATTATCATTGTGCTACTCACCGCGCTTGTTCGCCTGCAACCGCACTGTGGTATAACACCTGGATAATAAAGTACCATAACTTCCTCCCTGCCTGCCTCCCTCTCTCTTAAAGGTACAATATGTAATATCAATCAAAACAATAACAAAATACATACTTTGCATTGAAAGAGAACATCACTATACATATATTATTATTTATATTTCTTAGTTGTGTACTTACATTATCCTAAATGTTTCCACCAACTTTCAAATCCAGAGAAATTTGTAATTTAATTTGGAGAATGTGATGATTCATTATCATTTTTTGAGTTCTATATATGAACATGTTTATTATCAGTTATGATTTTTTATATGTACTTACTTATCTATTATCATTTATTTATAATCACATGAAACAACATATTTTGCAAGGCTTGGTATATTATCTGCACATGCTTACATTCCTACGTCATTGATTGGTTAATTGGCTAGGCTGGAAAGTCTTTAACTTCCATCTAAGTCACTGAGGGGGCAGAATGTTTGGCTTCCAGCCTCTGGTACGATGGTTGACAGAGGAGATGGTATTCTTAGATATATGAGTTGATTTCAACTCTTTTTGTCAGGGACCTAGGATCTTCCCCTCACCTCATTTGTATATATCAATATGTTTGATCACACACACAGAAAATCAGTATGGTAGACAGTATAATTATTCATTTACTATAAGAACATCTTGTAATGAAATGCATTGAAATACCATTAAGGCTGTTGGGAATAAAGGTCTCAAGGCCTCACTATTTTTGTAGAAGGTTCTGGATTCTGTGCCACCAATATTTTCTGGTAAGGGCTTCTGAGAACACACCTACACAAATTAACATAAAGGGATGACCAATTACATCATGGGATGAAACAGTGAAAGATAATGGTGGAGAAAGTCACAAGGTTGTATATATATATATATATAATTATTTTATTTATTCAATCCTCCTGCCATCTATGTTGATATTTTGGTTTCTGAACTGGTCATACTTTTCCTTACAGTGAAGTGCTTTATGGTTTTTGATTCAGAAGACTCCTGGCTACAAGATGAATAAGTAAAATTCAACCTTTTGAGGCAATACATTTCATGCATGATGTCATATAGAGCTAAAAAGTACAGAAACGTATGTTAAATTTTTATTTTAGAATGCATGTAGACCATGAAGAATGTCTCTGTAATATCCATATTTACGTGCGCACACATCGGCAAGGGAAACTGTTGAGAATTGAGGGCAAGATGGATGGATCCAAATAAAGGGCAATTCGAGAGGAAAATATGTTTCAGTCTGCATGACACCTGATACTGTGATGGAGGTTCACCTTTTATCAGGATATTGACAATAAGGTCACACTGGAGACATTTACAACCATGAACCTGAATGTCTTAAAATGGCCCAGACCTCAATCGGATTGAAAATCTCTTGAAGACCTTAAAAATTGCTGATAATCAATGGTCCCCATCCAATGTAACAGAAATTGAGCAATTTTGCCAGGAAGAATGTTCTAAAGTTGCAGGATCTAGATGTGCAAAGCTGGTATAGACTTACCCCAAGACTCACAGCTGTTATTGCAGCCCAAGGTGGTTCTACCAAGTATTGACTCAGCTGCATGAATATTTACTGTATGTAATAAAATGTAGTACAAATGTTTTTTGTCAATTTTTTGTGTCACAATAAATAATATTTTGCACCTTCAAAGTTTTTAGTGTGTTGTGTTCAACATGGTAAAAGTTGCAACACAATCTTATTTCATTCCAGTTTGTGACTACAAAATGTAAAAATCACCCAGGGTCAATGAATACTCATGCAATGGACTGTACATGCTAGACAATACTTCTAGTCATTGTGCTACTGTGTGGTTTACACAAAATCGAATATTTATAATAAGTGGATTAAATCCATATTCTTGGCATTGCTAGCATCACACTTTAACCAAATGGGCCCTTCAGAACCTATGCTATAATAGCCTAATGATTTAGCAGCACCACTGTCTGTCAGTCTGGCTGCCTGTTTGCCTGTTGTCTGTTTGTCTACCCGTCCATCTGTATGTTTTTTGTTTGTTTGAATGCTTTTCTGTCTATCATTCTGTCTGTTGTCTGTCTGTTGTCTGTCTGTTGTCTTTGGCTTTTTGAAAGCATGAAGTGAACGTGGCTAGTGTCACAGGTCTAGGCAAGATGGAAAACACCACTCAACAACTGTGTCCAGCGTTCCCTTGATCAATGATGGATGGTTGAGGTTGACAGAACACGTGCGCACACAGACACATAGACAAACTGAGGACAGGCCAGACCTGCGGTATAAACATGTTCACTGTATGAGGTGCTACTGGTCAGCCATCCTCACAGAGAACCCACAAGATGAGAGCATGCACTGTAAAATAGGTTTTTACTTTACTGTAATCAAGAAAGCAGGGGCTGACACCCACTGCACACAAAAACACACACACATGCAGCCATGCACACATACACACAATTGAAAATGAGGGCTCTTGTGAAATGAGTGTTTGAATGAAGTGCAGCAGATAAACAGCCATCAATCCTTTAGCCCAGTGATTTAAAGATCACTGTCTAGCCACACTCACTCTGTCTGTATCTAAACACACTGCCACACTCACTTTGTCTGTATCCAAAAGACTGCCATCATGTGTTCCTTTACATCTCCCTCATTTTCACCAGACCAGACAGAACTTTCCAGCCTGGTGGAAAGATGAATAGATGTTGACCATGTGAACACAGCCAAATACACCACTCATTATTATATCCCTCATACAAATATGCAACATTCAATCATTAAGATGTGGATATTGTGCAATGTGTATGATATTGTGGTGTGGGTAATCCGGGGGAAAGTAGGATAGGGAAACAATATTGAATGAGGTTGAAATTCTATTTTGTATAGTACCGTAAATGTGTATGAAGAGAAGATGTTCTCTTATTGCCATTGCAGTTCCATCAACCACAGTGAACTGGGCTTCAGTCATCCTAGGTGTGCATTTTGTCAGCTTCATCAGAAAACCACAAATAGACCACCCACATAGTTTCATGGGAAAGGAAGAGGGAGGCGGGGAACAACAGCGCAAAACAGCTAAAAGAGTATTTTTTCTTCTTTAAGAAAGAAGTAAATAACCATTTTTAAACATTGAATTTTGATTCTTTCTTCACCAAAAGAGGCAAATATCTGCATGTGCATATGTCCTTCTGTTTACCTCTATATTCATCATCCAGCTCTGTTTTCCTCTTTAGCTGTGTGTCATCCTCTGTCTTGTTCCTGTCGTTAAAATGGGATTTGGTTTCTTTTCACAGTGAGTTTCCATTATGTTCTGTGGTTCCAGTCCGCCTGGCCAAATGGCAGCCGCCTGGCTCACAGGACACCCGAGGAGGGAAAAACGGACCTATTCGTTGGTTTAACTAACAAAAGCTCTGCAGTCTCCAAACAACTAGACATCATGTAAAATGGTGAGATGGATGAACCAGTGTTATACAGACACACTGAGACTTTTTTTTCTTATTTAACCTTTATTTAACCAGGTAAGTTGACTAAGAACAGTTTCTTATTTACAGCAACAACCTGGGAGCAATTAGGGTAAAGTGTCTTGCCCAAGGACACAATGACATTTGGCTCAGTCGGGAATCAAACTGGCAACCTTCTGACTACAAGTCTGACTCCCTACCCACTGAGCCATCTGCGCCCCAAGAGACAAGATCGGCAGCTTTTATTATTGGTTTTCCTTCAACTGTCAACTGAAGAAGACATTGTTTGTGATGGTTTAGAGCTGGTTCTGCCCTGAAATTGTTGGGTTTACAGGCTTTTCTTCAGTCCAATCCACAGCTGACCCATTGCCTGGCAGAAACTGGTTGAATCAACACCATTCTGAGCCACTTCAATAGACAAGCTGGAAAGGGGATTGAAGAGAAAGAGATGGGGTTGAGAGATAAATTACGAGAGAGACAAAGTTCCAATTGAGGATTCAGCTTCTGCCAGCGCACATATGATTGGTAGGGAACATGCCTCTTGCAAAATTATTGGCTGACCGAACAAACAGACAGAAATGTTTAAGAGCACTCGAATGTCAGGCTAGTAAATGGAAAGGATGAAGCGTAAGTTTTGTTTGTTGTGACGATAAAACAAACAAGCTTATTTTTAAACTGCATTATCATATTACTTTAGTGAGGACTCATATGTAACTACAAATAACTAATGTTAGCGAAATCTGTTTATGTTTTGTTACTCGTTTCTGGATATTTTTCTAAATACATATCGGCCAATATATCGGAATATCTGATTTTCAAATCACCAAATATTTGTATTGATATCGGCCTTAAAAATCCTTTATCGGTCGGGCTCTAGTTTGGACTACAAATGCACAGCAGTTAAAGACAGTACAGATACAGGATGACAGGACAAAATGGACAGTACATTACAATACAGTTAGAGAACAGTTGCAGAACAGTGCAGTCAATTTACATCACAGTTAATTAAGTACAGTAAATATAGTACATACACAGTGCAGGAAATTTACATCACAGTGAGTTAAGTACAGTAAATATAGTACAGGGACAGTGCACTACATGTACATCACAGTTAGTTAAGTAGAGTAAATATAGTACAGTCACAGTGCAGTAAATTTACATCACAGTTAATTAAGTACAGTAAATATAGTACAGTCACAGTGCAGTCAATTTACATCACAGTTAATTAAGTACAGTAAATATAGTACAGACACAGTGCAGGAAATTTACATCACAGTTAGTTAAGTACAGTAAATATAGTACAGTCACGGTGCAGTCAATTTACATCACAGTTAATTAAGTACAGGAAATATAGTACAGACACAGTGCAGGAAATGTACATCACAGTTAGTTAAGTACAGTAAATATAGAACAGTCACAGTGCAGTCAATTTACATCACAGTTAATTAAGTACAGTAAATATCGTACAGACACAGTGCAGGAAATTTACATCACAGTTAGTTAAGTACAGTAAATATAGTACAGGCACAGTGCAGTACATTTACATCACAGTTAGTTAAGTACAGTAAATATAGTACAGTCACAGTGCAGTAAATTTACATCACAGTTAATT
>JACXGM010004941.1:0-15636 GCA_016801145.1 Umbra pygmaea
GAGGTAGAGTATGGTAGAGCAGTACTACCGAGGTAGAGTATGGTAGAGCAGTACTATAGATGTAGAGTATGTAACTCCTTGGTACTGCTACAGATGCCTAATTTTAATTTGACCATAAAACTTTACAATTCTTTGTAAAGTTGATAATTTCCTTTTTAAAATATTAGACTTGATTTACCCTAAAACTGTAGATCAACCTGTACAAAAAGTGGCCATTAATTATAAGCCACATGACAAGATATATTTACAGTTGCTGCTGGATTTTTACCAGCTGTGTGAAACTGGCAAATATTTAATGACTCAAGAACTGCTATATAAATATATATACACTCACCAATCACTTCATTAGGTACAACTGTTCAACAGCTTGTTAATGCAAATATCTAATCAACTAATCATGTGGCAGCAAAGCATTTAGTCATGTAGACATGGTCAAGAAGACCTGCTGAAGTTCAAACCAAGCGTCAGAATGGGGAATAAATGTGATTTCAGTGACTTTGGACGTGGCATGGTTGTTGGTGCCAGACGACTGGTTTGAGTATTTCAGAAAATGCTGATATACTGGGATATTCATGGACAACCATGTCTAGGGTTTACAGAGAATGGTCCAAAAAAGAGAAAAATATCCAGTGAGCAGCAGTTCTCTGGGTGAATTTTTTTAATTAATGGCAGTGGTCAGAGGAGAATGGCCAGACTGGTTCGAGCTGGTAGAAAGGCAACAGTAACTCCAATAACCACTTGATACAATCAAGTTACGCAGAAGAGCATCTCTGAATGCACAACATGTGAAACCTTGAAGCAGATGGGCTACAGCAGAAGACCACACCGGGTAACACTCCTGTCAGCTAAGAGCAGGAAACTGAGGCTACAATTTGCACCCACTTGAAGATTGGAAAAACATTGCCTGGTCTGATGAGTTTGAGTTTCTGCTGCAATATTCAGATGGTATAGTTAGAATTTGGCATAAACAACCTAAAAAGCATGGATCCATCCTGTCTTGTATCAATGGTTCATGCTGTAATGGTGTGGGGGATATTTTCTTGGCACACTTTGGGCCCCTTCCTATCAATTGAGCATCGATTAAATGCCTCAGCATACTTAAGTATTGTTGCTGACTATTTCCATCCTTTTATGACCACAGTGTACCCATCTTCTCCAGCAGAATATCATGTCACAAAGCTCATATAATCTCAAGCTGGTCTTCTTGAACATGACAATGAGTTCACTGTATTCAAATGGCCTTTAAAGTCACCAGATCTCAATCCAATAGAGAACCTTTGGGATGTGGTGTAACGGGAGATTCGCATCACGGATGTGCAGCCAACAAGTCTACAGCAACTGTGTGATGCAAATAATGTTAGTATAGACCAACATCTCTAAGGAATGTTTCCAGCACCTTATTGAATCTGTGCCATGAAGAATGAAGGCAGCTCTAAAGGCAAAAGTGGATCGAACCCGGTAAAAAGGTGTACCTAAAGTGGCCAGTGAGTGTATATCTTTATAAATACTATATGATTTATAGAAGCACTAATCAGAATCATGTCAGCAGTTAAGCATCACAGGGGTTTTGTTGTATATATCTAGTGGCCAAGGACTTTGTCCAGGCACTGCTATGCGTCGCGCCTACAAACAGATTTTAGCTGTGGTATATTGGCCACATACCAAACACCCTCATACCTTTTTGCATAATTATACTGTCCTTCATAAAATGGATTCATTGCTACAGTTCCCTACATATGTATTGAAACAGTAAGGTCAAAATCACCTTTTTGTTTTACACTCAAGGCATATTAAATAACATAGATGGACTTCTGAAAGTGCTGTTATTCTTAGTTGGTCTAACGCAATGGTCCTCAAACCCTTCCATGGAGGGCCTAGTGTATGCAGGTTTTTGCTTTTACCTTGTACAAGCCTGATGGAGTAGCTCACTAATTGGTTAGTATCTCCCCTCACCTGGCAGTCTAGGTCCTAATTATGCTCCAATTAAAGGGAAAGACCAAAAACCAGCACACACTAGGCCCTCCATGGAAGGGTTTGAGGACCACTGGTCTAACGTGTTAACACAGCCAGAGATAATAGGCCTGAAATTAATCTTAGAATCATGTTTTCATATGTCTTGGATAATCATGGAGGGTGCTGTATATCCTTGTTAAGAGTTTGTTCTATGCTATGCTTGCCATAGAGTGTACCCTGCGGTCAATCCGCAGCAAACCACACCATCCAAACTCTATCCTCCATTCCTAGAACGTGTGTTGACCTTTTTGTGTCTCTATCCACAGGGCACGTGTGTACCCTCCTCCTCTGTGTGGGTGTCTCTCCCCTGGCGGCCTCTCTCCTCCTCTGCTCATTCTTCCCTCCCCAACAACGCTCTAACTCAGTGGGTCTTTAACCCCTCCTTAAAGACCCCCAGGTGTTTCAGAATGTTGTTGTACCCCTGAAGCCGCTCACCTCCAGTACTAAATGGCTTCATATGTTGAGTTGTCAGCATTGAGGTGTTGAGCCGTTCTGGAACTCAACAACGAGCTGTGGAGAGGTTTGGGAACTGCTGGTCTATTTTACACAGTCACTAATAACAGCCTGAAAGAGTTGATGCTTTATAGTACTGTGGAGTTAATGTACTTCTGTGACCTTGTGCGTCATTAATCCTTAATACTATTTCCTTGTGTATTTTTCCTACAGGTTGCTGATGGAGAATGTATTCATTTTTTACTTACCCAATTGTATTTTTCCTTTGTGCTACCCAATGTCAGTAAAATCCATGTGTTTAAATTCTAGCTATAAATAACGTTATTCCAGATATCACATTTCTCCTGCCACTGTCTTAGGTTTAGAACACTGACCATTCTGCAACATTTTACCGCCCTTAAGTTGTACTGAGACTAATTTATCCATAAACACAGTGAAACACTGAGTCAGATATTAATTTTATTTTTTCTCTCTCAGACTACATGAAGGGGTCTCTATCCAGCACTTTGTCCCTCAGCAGTGAGAATCCCTACGCCACAATCTCTGACCCGCTAGCCTTGGTCTGCAAACACTCAGAGAGCAGCTACGTGGAGATGAAGAGTCCCGCCCGCCACCAGGTGCCTTATTGCTCCACGGCCATCGTCACCACCACCGCGCATGGTGCCAACAAGAACGTCTACGACGTGGGTGAGTGCTTTGGGCCGCGGGCCGCTGTGGGGAGGCAGTGACACGTGTGATGCTTTAGAGGAGGAATGCTGTTTTAATTAAATGCATTTAGGAAAATGCCCCCTGAAGCATCTGCATACGTTATGTTCCGCCAATCATTTATTCAGGGTTTTCTTTTAATTTGACACCCGTCCTTATGTCTGTCTCTGTCTACGAAGAGTTAATGTGGGGCTTCACCACAATGTTGTGAGTTTTATTTTTCTCCCTTCTCTCTTTTTTACCCCGTAGAACCCACGGTGAGCGTTGTCCAGGCTTGTAACGGGGTGGCAGTCCCCACCTACCCTCAGAACCCATACGATCTACCCAGGAACAGCCACATCCCCAGCCACTACGACCTGCTTCCTCTGAGACACAGCCAGAGCTACAGCCCAACGCACAGCCAAGGACACGGCATCCAGGGCCGCAGCCCCATAATGCCAGGCAGCCCCACCAGCTCCCTGTTATAGACCCCTGGTGGCCCCACGGCATCTGAGGGCTTATCTACGATGTTAACATCAGTCACGGTCTATCTGGATTTTGTGTAAAAGACTTTACGGCTAATAAAGAGACTAACGACCAACGCAACATCAGCTCTAAGGATGTGTTGGCTGTTTCTGAGATACTGTCATATGTTAGAGATGTCTGTAGGGAGGCACTGGGATGTCAGATAACTAGTGTTTATAGCCTGCAGACAGACAGACTGACACACACAAGACACGTTAGGATATTTTTTTCAAAAGAAACAGAAGATCATGGACCTCTAAAATATATTGCCTGGCTCAGTGATTTGGTTCCATCGCTGGAGTGGGTCACCAGAGAACACCGACTGACAGGAACAGCTTGGAGCATCAATTAAAGGGCATTGACCGGCTGATATAGGCAGTAAACTGGATAAGTCATGAGCCAGTGGCGACTGGGCTCGTTCCTTTGTATATTGACATCGCCAGCGAATGAGCCATCAATCGTGTTAGTGCAGATGAAGAAGTCGTCACGGAGAAGAGTCAAGGAATCACCTTTCGACTGTTGAGATGCGCCCACGTTCCTAAATAAACGAGGATCATATTACCAATAATCAGACACCGAAGAAGACGTATGCTACAGCGTGCACTAACAATTAAGACGTGATTATACAGTATATATCCAAGTAACCTTGCAACTCAAAGCAGATGTACAGTACGTCTATAGTCCTCATATTTTTACACATCGTTTCTTATTTCATGTTTGCATATTTAAGATCCTAAATGGGTCCATATTTTCTCCAGTGAAAACGTATCTTTTGTATTTATTGTACATATATTAATGTATTCTGTAGTTGTAGTGACTTTATGTTGTGTAAAGCTAATAATGTACATCTGCATGCCAAACGACAAATCTAAGTAGGTAGTTAGCCTCTTGTCGTTATAACAACAAAATACCAACCTGTTATTTTACCTAAATGTACCCAGTGTCAATTCTGGACATAAATGATATAATAAAATAATTATTTATAATAAACCCTAAGGTGCTTAATGATACCAGTGACATTATGTAAATGTTACCTAAATTGTACTTGGGAAACACCCTATACCTGTATTCTATTAATTTATTGAAGCACCATTGTAAAGAATGCTTATGAACAAATGTGCAACTGCATTTTTATGTCCACCCTGTTAAACTGTTAAACACTAAACCCCTGTACAGAAACCAACATGAGAACACAAATATTGCATTTCCACATAGATATTTCCCCGCAGAGATAAGCATTAACACGTTCATAACATGCACAGTTTGATACATTTTATATATAATTTAGATATTCATACAATTTGGACGTATGTAGCTATTGTTAAGTATCATGTTCATGTTTATTTGAACACAAACACCTGTATTTATAATCTAAACATTTTAAATATTGCAGTTTTACATTTTCTTTGTGAAAACCTCAATGCACACAGCCGCTGTCAGACGTAACTCCATTATGAGTTACATGACAATCTTCCAGACAGTATTTAGCAGTTACAAACAGTCCATTATAAAGGGAACAATTTTGGACATTTTATATATAATTTCCATCCTCTGTTGTAACCTGGTAGAACCCAACGCTGCTTGTCTTTTTAAAGTGTAAATTGTAATAAAGCTGCTACAGCTCAGGGCCAGGGGCTGATGTCATGTTTTTCAAAAGGGTTAGAGTCCGGTTTCAGTTCCACTTCATGCAGAAAGAATTCAATTTAAACGCATTAAATATCTAGAAGATTAGGAATTGGAATTCCCCCAGACCCTGGTGCTTGTTAGTTCCTATTCAGAAAATGATATCATGCAATACTTACAGCATGACAGTTTACCTATAAAAGATTAAGTATTAGTGGATCTTATGTTTTTGTCTTCCAAAACCCTTAGCCATTTTCCTTCCATCAATTCAATGGCTCCATTCTGTACCACAACGATACAGTGTAATTACACAACACATTACAATGATTTATACATTTGTATGTGAATGGATGAATTTGAATATTTGAAAGACTGGTGCGCTTTATTAAGATGAATTGATAACTTAAGATATAAACATAATTGTACAATTTATTAATCTGTACAAAACACAAAACAGTCTCTGACTAAACCCACCCCACCCTCACCACCCCAAACACATACAACCCCACCCACACAATGAATTGAAATGGCATAGTTCATATTTTAAATGTTTTAAAATGAAATTACAATCAGTTATAATGACAGCAATTTAAACAAAGTGAAAAAACATTAAGCATGAACCAAAAAGAGGTTCATAGTAAAACAATACAGGTATATGGGAAGACAATGAGAAAAATAAAACTTCTCTACAATTTCATAGACTGCTAATCTGAAAATGGAAACCTAACTAGTGCACCTCTTTTGATTGTATACTATAGGGCAATATTTTGAATGGAAAACTTATCCAATTAATGCACTACTTTTGGGTGTACCCTACACACTATCTAGGCCATGTCTTTTGATGGTATATACCTATACCCTGTCTGGTGCACTACTTTTAATAGAAGCCTGGTTGTGTGATGCATAAGCTGACAGTACCGTCTGTTAGATAACGCCATTGATACTGTCAGACAGTCATACACACACACACAGACAGACACACACAGACACACACAGACACACACACAGACACAGACACACACACACAAACACACACACACACACACACACAGAGTGACTAAGACATTAGGCTTGTACTCCATAAACCCATCACACACAGAGCTACAACCTAGTTTGAATTTATCAGAGACTAACAGAAAACACCATATCCGAATTAGCCTGAAATCCTGACTGATTTCTCTATGTTTTACTGTGGTTTCCATATTGAACACATCACTCAGTAAACCAGGTTAACATTTGAGTCAGTATTTTGATGTAGAGAAACGTCCAATGTATCTCACTGATTCATCGGAGAACAAAGAGGTGATATTAGTCCCACCACTAATGTTCATCGGAACTCATGAATGTAAATGTACTGACAGTTCTAGGAGTAGCAACATGACTCCATGAGGAGGCCGCCGCACTTGACTTTCTCTGCATGTAATCTAGCCGCAAGCATCCATGTGGAGATTGCTTGGTAGCAGGCCTCCAGCTCAGGTTAGCGTCAACATTGGACATCTCACCGTTCCTCTGCTTCAAGTTTGTACAGTTCACCTTTTACTATGTTCACACATTTGTGGATATCGCATTAACACTAAGCACTATGCTATGTGAATACAGAATCAACTAAATCCCAACTAAAAGGCAGACTGTTAATCTTAAAGAGTTAAAGAATTATATACACGGCGGGGTAATACACTGAACAAGATGGCTGCAGCGGAATTAGTTGTATAAGCATAATAATAATAATAATAATAATAATAATAATAAAGGCCTAGCTACAAATATAAGGCATAATAATATCAATAATAATTAGTATTGGCTGGAACTATATTAATGAAATAGAAAGCCATGCATGGTGTTGAATAACAGGCCACTCGGTGAGTACAGGCTTTGATGTGTTAGATGACCGTGGACTTATAAGAGGAAACCAGACAAGACTTGGGTTACTCACAAACATACTTCAAAATACTGTTTAAGTATTGACATCATTCAGAGTCTGTCGAAAGGGAATGTGCACTGTTTATCTTGCCGGGTTTGGATTTTTGGGGGCCGTTCTGTATGTCACATTGTACAAAAGAAGAATAATCAAGCGATGCTCAAGTAGTTACATGTATTTCACCCAGGTCTGTCTGGTTTTACCCACAGCCAATTTACCCTGCTTCTGTCATCAGCTAGAAGTCAAGCTACAGGGGTTAAGCTAGCAGCTAAAATAACACCTAAGCTAGCAGGTAAGGTATATGGTAGAGCAGATGAGGTACAATAATGGATGGTGGGCACATAGAGGCTGGTTAGCTGTTAAGCCATACTGTTTCATGCCAGTCTGATGCCAGGCTTGATTAGTCAGAGGTAGAGGAAGAGCAGATAGCCTCGGTAACGTGACACAGTCTGTAGATTTTTTAACTAAGCAAATGCTGTTTGGTGTGATTGGACACTGATAAGACGTCTCTGACAATGCACACATCCCCAAATAACTCACATAACAATACAAAGTTAGATTAGCACATTGATTGAGGTTGAACAGTCTCTGAAATCTTTCACAGTCAAATTTCTTTCACAGTTTCTTATTTGCCACATGCTAGCCATGGTGCTCTGACTGTCGATGCATATAAAATGCAATAGCATCGTTCATACACTAAGTGTATACTATATGCATATTCAGAATATGAGCCATTACTCTAGAACACGTTTGACAAAACCTGCTTGTCTTATTACGGTACTGCTGAGTATCCTGAGTCTACAAAAGAAAACAAGAGCTTTGACTGACTGCAGGGTTGAGGTTATTCCCATTTAAATTCAAAATCCAATTCCATTGACCTACAATGTTTTTCAATTGGGTTTATCTTCTGCGTCGACCCCATCCTGCTGGTTGCTAGACATCCTTCCTAAGAGGTCCTTAAGCCTTAATAGTTCCAGAGTTCAGAAATGTTCAAGGACCAACCGTCATGTTGTTTCTCAGTCACTGTCTATCCAATGGTAGTGTTCTGAATTCCCTCAGTTACTCGAACTCGCCGTTACCTTTTAAACCAGGAGAACAAGCGTGGTGGACGTGCCATGACTAACATGAAGCTGACCTGCCACAGTACACACTGTAAACAAAGTGACAAATACGTGTCCCAAATGGCATCTCCAATTCCTTCATAGTCCACTATTTCTGACCAAAGCGCTAATCAAAAGAGTGGACTATGAAGTGAAAATGGCATCATGTGAAGTGATTTGGGAAGCTGCTGATCCTCTACATCAGCCCTACTTAACTCTCCAAGCCAGTACCACTCCCTTTATCTCTTCATTGAAACCCTCTAACATGGGACTTATTTAGCCCTTGTACACCGATGATAAGGTAGAACAGAAAACCAGCAGGCTCTGGCCCTTGTAGAGTAAGACTTGATGCCAGTCATGTCCATCACATGGTTAGAGCCACCAAAGTATATAGATCCTAGTTAAGTAACATTGATATACAGTCAAGCACGTCCTATCAACATGGAACTCATTCTTGTTTGAAACCTAGCATTCTCTAACATTAGATTACACTTAAAAAAGAGGTGGAGAGAAAGAGAGAAATAGAGAGAGAGCTGGGCTGGTAGAGGGAGGTCATAGACAGAGAAACACAAAATATTCTCAAGTGTGCTTTACATACACACACATTAGTAGTAAATTTGACTCGATATCTGAAAAACAAATATGAAGAAACATAGGCAAGAAAAAATATCAAGGAACAAACAAAACCGAAGATAATTAAAGGAAAGTGTGAATAAAAAAGAAAACAATCACATTCATATATTAAGATGTTACTATAAAGAATGTAAGACATGTCCGCACATCAACAGTGTTAAATCTAAGTGAGAGATAGAAATGCCTCCCAGCCATTGGCTAGAGACCATTCTACTCCAGATGTTTACTACACATCTTCAATCCTGACTAGTAAAAGAGAGAGGAGGGGAGGGGAAATGGATGAAGGGGCGGGACTAAGAGGGTATATGGTGCGTTAATACAACATCGCTCTGGGTACCAGGTGGGTCGGATTTGTACATTTGAGACCATTTCGTACATTGCAAACTCCACCGTACCAGGGCGCAGGGAAAGATGAACTAAATGCACCCACCACAGTGGAGCTTCAATAAGTCAGCATTGGTACAGCCCCCCCGCATCGAGGCAGGGCTTTAAAGGACAGAGAGGGGAGGGGCCCTGGGAGATATAGGAGGGGTTTGAGGTGGGGGGTAGGGTGGGGGAGCGAGGGCTAGATGTTCTGACAGCACTGCATCTTTGGTTTGTTTTCGGTGGGCTGCACCTGGATGTTCACCACGTTGTTGCTAGGCGACATGTCGCTCTCCTGGCGCTCCGACATCTGCTTCTGGGAGACGATCCGGTAAATTTCTAGTGAGGAGAGGGGAACAGAGTGTGTCTTGCTTATGTATCGGATGATATGAACAGGTTACCTTCAAAAAGATAAATCAGCTGCACACACGCAAACACACGCAAACACACGCAAACACACGCAAACACACGCAAACACACGCAAACACACGCAAACACACGCAAACACACGCAAACACACGCAAACAAATACCTGTCAGAATGGTCTGAAAAGCAGTTTCAACGTTTGTAGAATCCAAGGCTGATGTTTCAAGGAAAGACAATCCATTTTTCTCTGAGAAACAAAACAATGAACGCAAGAAGTTAGAGAATTTATTATATATTTACTATCGACTGCATAGATGTTAAACATCATTTGGTGTAGCGGTCAAAGGTCCCGTCTCTTATGTTGAAAAACAGTTGTTGTTTCTAAATGGTGAAACTAATGTAAACAAATAGCTGATTATCTGAAACGTCATAGCATTATTTTTTTATTTCAAACCTCAACTTTCAGAATTAGGCACAAATAGAAACAAACGGTCCACTTTCCCAATGACAATGAATTGCTATGTACATATTTCGGATCAACAGACATTGATCTTCTGTGGAATCTTTGCACACGTATTATTATTGGACACACTTCTGGCTAGCTGAACACTTGTAATATACGCTAGGATGTACACTCACTCAGATACCAACCAGATCAAGCTTTCTTTTATCTGAGGAAATCTGTTCTAATTTATAGAAACCCTCCGTCTTCTTAATACAATCCCTTTGCGATAACTGTCTGGAAGGTGCCGAGTGTCCTGCCTGTACCGTGTCAACAGAGCTTGCGACAGACCTGCGAACGCCCGTGCTTCGTCAGTGGGCACGGCCCTGAGGTGGCGTAGGTCGCTCTTGTTGCCCACGAGCATAATAACGATGTTGCTGTCAGCGTGGTCACGCAGCTCCTTCAGCCAGCGCTCCACGTTCTCGTAGGTCAGGTGCTTGGCGATGTCATAGACCAGCAAAGCGCCCACCGCTCCTCTGTAGTAGCTATGGGATCAAAGAGCCAGGTTCAATTAACTAAATACTTTATTTATTTTAAGGGCTTTTTTAACTTTTTTCAAGCACAGTGTAAAATAGAGTGCATGAAAAAGCTCCAAAACACTACCCCTTATGGCAGCCAAAACACTTGAAAGGGTACATCTTAAACATGACTACTAATTAGTTGGCTACTTAAATTTATTACATACACAGAAACTCTGTGTGTGTGAACAGGTTTCAATAGCAATTGAAACTCATTCTGGAGTTGAAGACTCCTGACTGGACACCCCTGTAGCCTACAGACGGACAACAAATACAGTACAAGTTTGTAGATTGGGTATCCAAATTTTTAACAGAAATTGTTGATTTTTAATGATCCAGGTCAATATGCAGTAGGCCTAATGAAGTTCATACATTAATACATCGTCATACATGTTTCTGTTTACTTTTGTCAATTGTCATAATAGTTGAGAACATAATGTTCAGTTAGAATGTGACTACTCTTCATTAATGAATGTAGTGAAGGTTCATGGGCTATAGTTAAGTCCCTAACTGTGTACATGTTGACTCCTTTACTCAATCAGTCCTACCCTGGCAGTGTCAAATGTTACCATAGTCACTCCAGAGCCACATATTCCATTAACAATCCAGCAGGCAGAGACAGCCTTGATGATGGAGAAAGACACAGACCAAATAAACAGAGACAACCTTGATGACAGAGAAAGACACAGACCAAATAAACAGAGACAACCTTGATGACAGAGAAAGACACAGACCAAATAAACAGAGACAACCTTGATGACAGAGAAAGACACAGACCTAATAAACAGAGACAACATTGATGACACAGAAAGACACAGACCTAATAAACATGGACAACCTTGATGACAGAGAAAGACACAGACCTAATAAACAGAGACAACCTTGATGACACAGAAAGACACAGACCTAATAAACATGGACAACCTTGATGACAGAGAAAGACACAGACCTAATATACAGAGACAACATTGATGACAGAGAAAGACACAGACCTAATAAACAGAGACAACCTTGATGACAGAAAGACACAGACCTAATAAACAGAGACAACCTTGATGACAGAGAAAGACACAGACCTAATAAACAGAGACAACCTTGATGACAGATAAAGACACAGACCTAATAAACAGAGACAACCTTGATGACAGAAAGACACAGACCTAATAAACAGAGACAACCTTGATGACAGAGAAAGACACAGACCTAATTAACAGAGCTATATATTAAAGCAGTTTGCTAATATTCATTCTATATGTTATGTGCCAGGGTGTCTCCCCCCCATTTTTCTCCCATCTTAATTCCCTCTGACCCAGCCTTGTCGACAGCTCCACAACTCCTTGGGCAGATATGGGATGGCGAGGGGTGCGCACATGGTTCATCCAACCACATGAGGCCCAGCCACCAATTCTTTTTGCACTGCTCATTTAACACGGAATCTATTAGTCGCATTAGTCTCACTTATCTAACCGAAATCCTGGGCAGTGCTATTACAATTTGCGCTGTCTCATGCAGTAGGTCCGGGGAAAGTCAGAGAACACATATTCTGGCATGCCAGGGGTCTTGGCTGAGTCTGCCCGTCTAATCAAGGATGCCTTTGGATCGTAAACATTCTCCCTTTAATTTATGGATTTCACTAGATGATTCTGGCCACTACTAAACAAACTCCCTCTGCATTTATTACCCCACTGCTCATCTGAATGAGGAAATATGAATGAACAATGTGACCATCATGTACTAATCTGGACATCCCTCCGAGCCTTGTTCCAATATAGGCTTTTTCCTATATTCTGAGTAATGTAGGGTTTTTTTTCTAGCCACTGTACTTCAAAATGTTGTTGCTTGCTCTTTGGGGTTTTCATGCTGAGTGTCTGTATATTTCCTTAGTGACACCTACAGTTGTACAAAAAGCCCCATATTCAGTATCCCATAATAGGCTGTAACGGTTACACAAATAACCATGTAAACGGTACATCAAACAATTTCAAACTATACAAAACTAAAAATAACTAAACTGATGCTGTGATAATAAATGTTGTATTGCTAGTGTGTGTGTGTGTGTGTGTGTGTGTGTGTGTGTGTGTGTGTGTGTGTGTGTGTGTGTGTGTGTGTGTGTGTGTGTGTGTGCATAAATGAATATAACTGAAATAATATTAAATCCACAGTCCAAATAAAGTCCATAATACAAAAAGACTACCCACTGGTTGAACCTAGTTCAGTCCAAATCCGCTACTCAAGGCACTAATATACGATCTGACCAGGAAGCAAACAGTGTCAAAATTACTTTATGATCCAAAACCTAAGAAAAAATAAAACTTCACCAGCCTCAGGAAAAAATAACAACGGTGAGGTAAACAACATCAAAAATTCTGAAAACAAGTTTTATGAGAAAAGAAATCCCTTTCTCAATCAATAAATCAATCTCTTAATATAAATTCTGTTTGATGATCCAGGCGTGTCATGTTTGCACTGGTGTGTGTGAACAATAACAAATCCATCCAAGTGCATGCTGTTGTTAACATCAACACGATGTTCTGTTTTGTGAGACTTAAAAGAAAAACCACACGTCTCCCTCACACATCCCGCTTATCCACACACACCATATCAATCACCCTCATTCTCCCAAAAGCCAGTGCGACTTAAAGTGGCAATAAACATAATATTACCCTAATAACACACCAATAAATAAATCCTAGTTTGGATGAAATACAGACTGATTGTGTTTATACTGACAGTGCAATATCCTACCAGCAGCCAGAACAGTACGGAACATAATTGATTGGACCGACAGATGTCGATTATGTAGCTCTTGTGCCAGTGACTCATTCTATACATGGTACATCTGGCCCTACATTGGACACTGTGGTAACAAACCTCCACAAGGTTTGGCGCCATACCTTCTGTGGCCTGCATTTAAACTTGCACCTGCCTGCCCAACAAACATCACCACTCTGGACGGGTCTTAACTAGAATATGTAGACAACTACAAATACCTAGGTGTCTGATTAGACCAGTGGTATGCAAACTGTTGTGTTTGAGGACCTCATTAAGTTTTTAAACCAAGTGAAGGGCTGACTACTATAGCTAAGCACATAGACAGATTAAAGAGACCAGTAGCCTATCTTAAAAAGCTAGGTAGGCTAGCAGGGACATTTAATGTAGCTCTGCGTGCTCTGACTGACGTTACTATGAATACCTCCAGAACAGTAGAAAACTACAAAAATCTTTAAATATTGAGTCCCCCATCCCCCTCACCATCTTTAAATAATTCCTATCAGAGCTTTTTTCAGACCATTGTACATGTTGACTCTCACCCCTCTGACGCACCATGTCTGGTGCCGTTATCCCACCCATGGCACATTTTGCACATATTCACCTGCATTATCATTTGCACAACTTTGCTCAATTTGTTAGATATTTCAGTTTTTTTTTTCCTGCAACTTTGTATTCCAACTGATGTACCTCTTTAGCTTAAACCTCATTTGCACAGACATATAAAATTTAAATATTTCACACAGTGGTTTAATCTCACATTTTCTCAGATATCTTTTGAGCTGCTTTGCTTTAAATCTAAATATTTATCAATTAAAACGCAATTAATATTTTTTTCTCCTGTCGGCCCAAAATATTGTTTTTGTAGTTTTTTTAAACCTTACATAGTGCAGGTTTAAATTAACTAATCTAGAGCCCGTGCTCTGTCTTCCACTTGTTGTCTGGTTGAGCTTTGCATGTGTGGGATTCTGAAACGTCCTTGAAATCTTGTGGGTCTGAAGTGTATTTCACATTTTAGCTGGGAAAGCTCTACTGCTCTTTGTGTCTGGTCCTGCACTGTGCACACTCAAAGCCTCAGTATACTCGCAATTGCTGACCTGTCGCACGACAATGTGACGTAATGGGAGTGCCGTAACTATTTATAGTTGTGCGTGGTGCTCGCAACACTAGTTGAAGTCTTCTCCTGAACAGAGGTGTCGCAACTGAAGAGTGGCTACCGACATTGGTATTCTACGGACTATAAGAAGAAAAAGGTAGAACTGGCAGAAGCATTGACGTTAATGTGAACAGTGACTAAGATGATCTTGTTGTTATGAACCATTTATTGTTTTATTATGAACCATTAACTGTGTTATTATGAATCGTTTACTGTGCCCTCGAACGCGTCCATGCTTCCTGTTTCCGCTTTGTTGTGCGCTGCTGAAAAAAGAGTGCTGTACAACCTCTGCTCACACGCCCGAAATCTACACCATTTTGACACGCGACAGTTCGGGAACGGCAAGTATACCCATAGACAGTATAATGAATGGACAAACACACGCCATTCATTTCTATGGGGGCAAGTGAATGTGACGTGAGCAAAGTGTCTGAACGTTGTAATTCTTCTCGTAGCTTTGCCAAGAGAAATCTGAATCATTCCAAATCGTGCCTCTTGCAGAGAAATCAGAGTGTGAGTAGGAGTTGTCCATGAGCGTAGAAGCAGGAGCAACATTTGGAAAATATTCTGATTAATCATTTTTAGTTATTTTGACTGTATGCCTCCACGTCCCCCGATTGCCTGCAAGCTTCTCCTGGACAATACAGTAATTTGTGTACTGTTATGACACAATACTTAGCATATTTTCACGAAAACGACTGCTACGGGGCCATAACGTGAGATACAAGGTAATGGAGCGTTTTATACATTGTCCTGTTTCTTTAGAAATAAACAATGGACAAATAGTGTCTTTAAACGCTTCGGATGTAAATTTATTTGCTGTCAAAGTGACCCCTAAAATGAATGGGTGTCTATGGAATGCTAACGTGAGATGATAGCATCAGAATCCACCCAGGGCTGCTTCAACATCCGGATCCAAGCATTCGCCCTTGACTATAACGCACATTTCATTGTGCAGTGTGAGGGGGGAGTGGCCAGCGGCTAGAGCGGCAAAAGTGTGCCTGTGTGTTTGT
>JACXGM010004941.1:15736-27772 GCA_016801145.1 Umbra pygmaea
ACAGACAGACAGACAGACAGACAGACAGACAGACAGACAGACAGACAGACAGACAGACAGACAGACAGACAGACAGACATTCCTGCAATTTATAGATAGATGTATAGAGCAGTCTAGTGAAGCAAGTTATTGGTATCAAAATTTAAGACCCTTGTAACAGTTGTCCCTTGGTACAGGGCATAAGCTGCCCCTACCTCAACCCTAAACTTAACCATTGATGGAGAAAATGAAAGAGTACCCCATACTTACGCTGAGGTGATAGCCCTGTAGCGCTCTTGACCAGCTGTGTCCCAGATCTGAGCCTTCACAGTCTTCCCGTCCACCTGGATACTGCGGGTGGCAAACTCCACCCCGATTGTGCTTTTGCTCTCCAGGTTAAACTCATTTCGGGTGAAACGAGAAAGTAGGTTACTCTTGCCCACACCTGAGTCTCCAATCAGAACCACTGGAACATAGAAAAAATAGGACGATCGTTTATATTATCAATAAAACCTTTATTGACCCCCAAAGGTCAGTGTCTGCAGCAATTACAAAGGGATGACATGGCAACATCACTTGGCTCGATTCAATCACGTGACAGATCTAACCATCATGGCCGCAATCACCGTTCACTCTGGCAGTGAGGTCTACATCAGCAGGGACAGCAGTGTGTAGCTTTACAGTAGTCCATGTTTATTTTTAAAATAAAAGGATACAAGCTATAGTACGAAGCATGATACGTCTGTAAAATTTAGACAACAAAAACCAAATAGGAAGTGATATAGCTACAGTAGATAGGCAAATGAACATATCTACTGTACCTTGCTGGTTATCTCGGGAAAAGCACCGAAACTCACCATCATTGTGTAGAAGACAGCTTTGTTTTGAAACGGCTGCAGTGCTGCTAGCTAGTTATGTAGCTAGATAGCAACAGTAACGTTGATACTAGCTATATACAGCCAGCACCAACGCCTTAGCTAACTTAACGGTGTTGGCTACTTAACGTTGCAATCCATCTGTTTTACATTTTCAGTTATTAATTCATGATCCGCTAGCTATATAATTACATTTCCCGGTAAAAGAGACGGAGCATATATCCACATTGGGCTTTCCATTATCGTACAAGTAACGTTATCATGATTGATACTTCAGCTAACCCCCTCCATAGTTAACGTTAGCTAGCTTTGTTTAGCGATAGACAATACAAGATTAGCAAGAATCTTACCTTTAAAAAGATAATCATATTCATCGTCTCTGGTTCCCATTTCTAAATAGAATTAATATTAGTATTTTTTTAATAAACTGAATAAAATGCGACAATCGAACAGTCGAATTTTAAATCCTTCGCTAAGGGCGACGGGGTCTGTTTTCAGACTGACACTTCCTGGATTTTTCTGTGACGTTTGCAAGTTTTTTTTTCTACGAAGTGAAGGGATAAAGATAGCCGACTAAAATGCATTCTCGACTGGGCCTGTACTATGTGTCTCTTTGGAAAATTGAGAATCAATTAATTTCTACTGTCGCAATAAGTACAGGTTACATAGTGTGCTTGAAATAGTGTATAATTTCCCTACTCGTACATCGGGTTCTATGGTGTAATGGTTAGCACTCAGGACTCTGAATCCTGCGATCCGAGTTCAAATCTCGGTAGAACCTAAAATTTTTCCAATGTCCCAGACACAAAAAAATCTATACTTTCAAGTTTCGTTGAACAAAGACGCAGATGTAACTGCGTGTACATTGAAATTATTGTGTAATCAAATAATAACCGTAAACATTAAGATATAAAGGGTGAGTGGAGAAAAACAACCTATATACAGTATGTAATATGAAAACAATACCCTCTGAATCATACTGTGGTTTGGTTTAACCTTTTATTTTACTAGGCAATTTGATTGAAAACTTTTTCTCATTTGCAACAATGGCCTGGAGAAGTGGGGGCAGAGAAGGGAATGAATGAGCAGAGTTGGGTAGGTTACTTTTTAAATGTAATCCTTTATAGTTACTAGTTACCCACCCACAATTGTACTTTTGTATTTACCTAACTCAGTAATGTCATTTGATTACTTTTGATTACTTTTCGATTACTTTCAAAGATTATAATCAGATGAATGGCATAGAAGGAAGTTTATTGACATGATTTAAGACTAAATCAGGAAACAAATTGTGCTCACCCCAAACAATGTTGTAATAGGACTTACAATAGCACTCATGTCAAATAATTTGAAATATATTTATGTCAATAAGGGCATTATAGGGGGACTCATGGTAAGTGGTACTGTAGCAAAATAAAAAAGTATATGGATCCAATAATGACAGTTGACCATATAATATACAATATTACAACCCCAATTCCGAAAGAGTTGGGACAGTATGGAAAATGCAATAAAAATTAAGAGTCTGTATTTTGTAACTTGCATATCTGTGAGGGCACCATTAATGCATAAAAACATGTACACATTTTGGAGCAACATATGCTGCCATCCAATTGTCATCTTTTCCTGGGACGTCCCTGCATTTTCCAGCAGGACAACACCAAATCACATTATGCCCAGATTACGTGCTTGTTTGCTTAAGCAGAGATTGTGAATGCTAGCATTGCCTGCCTGCAGTCCTGACCTCGCTCTGATTGAGAATGTGTGCTGCATTATGAAGCATAGAATAAGGCAACCTAGGCCCGTACAGTTGCAAAGCTGAGGACATGCATAATGGATGAATGGTTGAAAATTCTGCTTGCTAAACTTAACCAACTGGTTTCTTCAGTGCCCAAACGCTTAGTAAGTGTTATTAAAAGAAAAGATGATGTATCACTGTGGTAACCAGTCGATTGTACCAACTTTATTGGAGTGTGTTGCAGTCATCCGATTTGAAATGAGTGTATATTTTCAAAAATATATTTACTTCATAAAGTAAAACATCACATAATGTATTAATAATGTGTTTTCAATATAGTACAGGGTGATTAGAATTTTCAAATGATTATTTTTGTTATATTTTTGCATTTTCCATACTCAACTTTTTAAGAATTGGGGTTGTATGTAGTCATTTTAATTTATTGTTAGACAAATGCATATAGCACATCTTGTTAATTTACCACCAAAAACTGCAGTTTGGGAACAATGAACCAATTATGTAATTCACATATCATGGTGACTAGATGACAGAGATATAACTTAACACAATTTACATAGCTATTTATTATATCTGAAACACCTCAGGTTATTGATCCATTTTTCAATAGACAGTCAACTACTCCCAAATGTAAAAGTAATCTTACATTCTTCTCAAAAGTATCTGTAATCCATTTTTCTGGGCAGTAAAAGAGTGGATTACTGTTACAATGTTTTTGTAATCTGATTACTTGTAAATTGTAATCAGTTACTCCTCTATACTGTCTATGGTAACTCCTGATGGTATGAGAGACAGATTGGAAATAAATCCAGGACACCAGGGTTAAACACCCCTACTGTTATGATAAATGCCATAGGATCTTTAGTGACCCCAGAGTGTTTTTGACACCCGAATGACGGCACCTATGCAGGGTCATAATCACCTCATAAATAAAGCTCTCTACTCTATATACGCTTTTGGTTAGGGAATGTTTTAATTGTGACTTGCTTTCTCTAGTGTAGAATTATTATTTTAATATAAATACATTATCTGACGATAACTTCTTATCCGACGATAAAACAGATTACTAGTTTTCAAAATAATGAGATTTGCCACTAGATGGCAGAATAGTACTGATTAGGCCCAAATGTTTTCAATTGAGGAATACACCCTGTGGGTTTACTTGCTATTACTGGCGTAGTTCTTGGCGAAATTAACGTATTAACACCTCACATTAAGGTATAGTTATGCCTTTTATTATATGCATTTACTACAGACCTATTCAATTTAATTGCATTTATTTGCATGATTTTATGCATACTTTAGTTGCTAGGCAATGTACATCAATGATTTATACTTTATAAATTGTTTAATTATTGGGTTACACATAGTTTATGGATATGTTGTTATCACAGAAATAACGCAATGGTTGAAATGTTTATTTTTGTGCTACCTAATTATATTGCGTATGGTGACCGGACACCAGCTAAAAACCCTGTGCACGAAAAACGCCGTGAGCGATGGATTTCCCATCACAACCAAAATGGCGGAAGACTAGCTATAAGTCTTGTCGGCATAATATGACAAGAGCTGGGATATACATATTGCAGTGTTTATAGCGAATCAAATAAATGACAGTTTGAAATATTGTCAGTTGAATAACACCTGCCGAAGTTGTACAAGAACTCATTTCGCGTTTGCAAGAGGGAGTAAGTATGACGCTAATTAAACCGTTATTTTGGGAGGATTTTTCATTGCTTATATATAGAGTTCATATATAACCAGTAGTAACCGCTTGGATATGCTTGTGCGAGTTTTGTTTTATTATAGTCTGGCATGTTGGGTTGTCATTGAATTTAAGGACAGTCGGTGTAGTGAGTTGACAGAATAGCAATATGTTTAGTCCAAACAGACTGTCGGTACCAGCCGGAGTGCGGAGCGTCTTTCTACCAACGTGGAATTATATCTGCCATGACATTGACAGTACTCGGTTTACTATCTATTGCTTGTTTCTTCATCATCTCACCGGCTGCTGTTACCGTGGTGGAAAACTGTGCTTAATCAACATATAGCGTCATATTCCGCTTGTACCATATTACATTGGGACCCGTTTTTAGAACCCCACCTGTGACTGACCGGTACCTCGTACACTGTCTCAGCGCCGCACCACGTTGTAAAGGCAAGCGGTCAATGACCAATGCAGTGACGTACTTGATATAACCTATAATACAGTGCACAATATACTATCACGAATAGATTTAGCCGTGTACTGTAACATCCTTTCATGTTCCGGGTAGGTCTAGCTGAAGCTAAATATAGATTTGATATTAAATAAATTAGGCTTATTGATTGAACATAATTGTCCATTTTGCTTTTTCGATTAATGTATTAGTCAACAAATCTACCCAGTTAGATGAAGTAAGCCTATCTACCCAGTTAGATGAAGTAAGGAGTTGATCAAATGTGCAAGTCATGTTTCGTTTAAAATTTTAAAAACAGTTTGTTCTCAGTTTGTTGAAAATGTGTCATTCTCAGATTGTCTTTTATTGAAGACATAGTTATAACTTGAAGACAGGTAGAATATGCGTAAAACAAAAATATCAGACTTTATCATCCATAATTTATTCTAAGACATTAATAATGATAGATTTTTTGAAGAATGAAGAGTTTTGAAGAGTTTTTATCTGTCTATTAAAACTCTGTGAAAATATAACAGTAATGTAGTTTGACAATGCATTTCTGTTTATGTAGTTGATGAGAGATTAATGATGGCTAAAATATGTATTATATGTATTATATCGTAAAAAACTTAAATTTCAGTATTTTAGTTTAGTTTTTTTGTCAAATAAAAATGTTAAGAGAAACGTTTACGTCCATCATGTGAACAATTGGATTGCCTTTTCCAACCACAGAAAACCTGTTATTAACTACATTTCTAGTTAAGGGAGTAACCCTTTAATATTCGACTCAGCCGTTTGGTAGAGCACACAATGTTTTTTTTGTTGCAGCGAGGACATTAAAGGGTTAAAAATGACAAAAATCTGTTAAAATTAACATTGTTCAAAAGCATTTCCTTCCTCCAAAGTGTTGTAGAAAGTTTTTTTTTCTTCACATTCCTAACTGACGGAGCTGTGTCTGGATTTGAATGGTAAAGAGGAAAATGTTTATTCAACCCAAAAAGGACGTAACTGTCTCACACATTATAGAAATTAATAGGTCTGTCAAGTGTCAGCACAACTCTTTTGAACCACATAGCATGTTGAGTACCAGGAGCTGTACTAACCCTAAACTTAACATGGTTATCCACCCAAAGAAATACACAGAATGAGCCAATCTATTTGGTGAATTTATATGTTCTATCAGTGGGTGATTTTCATTTATAAATAATTTGGTGTTTGGATCAGCAATTTCATTTTGATCTATTAAATAACTGAAGGACACAGTAATATTTCGGTAGTGGAATGAGGCTCATTGGATTAACAGAAAGTGTGCAATATGCATGAAAATGAAAATAGACAGGTGCATAAATTTGGGCACCCCAACAGAAAATCACATATTCAGTTCAGCGTCCTTTTAGTAGAAATAACAGCCTTTAGACACTTCCTATAGCTTGTAATGAGTGTCTGGATTCGGGATAAAGGTATTTTTTAACATTCCTTCTTGCAAAATATCTCCAGTTCAGTTAGGTTTGATGGTTGCCGAGCATGGACAGCCCGCTTCAAATCACCCCAAAGATTTTCAATAATATTCAGGTGTGGAGACTGGGATTGCCATTCCAGAACATGGTACTTGTTCCTCTGCATAAATGTCAGAGTAGATTTTGAGCAGTATTTTGGGTCATTATCTTGTTGAAATATCCAGCCCTGGTGTAACTTCAACTTTCTGACTGATTATTCTCAAGTATCTGCTGATATTGAGTGGAATACATGCAACCCTCAACTTTAACAAGATTCCCAGTACTGGCACAGGCCACACAGCCCCACAACATGATGGAACCTCCACCAAATTTGACTGTGGTTATCAAGTGTTTGTCTTGGAACGCTGTGTTCTTTTGCCGCCATGCATAATGCCCCTTGTTAAGGCCAAAATAACTCTATCTTTGTTTCATCAGTCCACAACACCTTCTTCTAAAATGAAGCTGGCTTGTCCAAATGTGTGTTTGCATACCTCAAGCAACTCTGTTTGTGGCATGTGTGCAGAAAAGGCTTCTTTCATATCACTCTCTCGTACAGCTCCTTGTGCAAAGTACGCTGAATCGTTGAACGATGCACAGTGACACCATGTGCAGAAAGATGATGTTGTAGGTCTTTGGAAGTGGTCTGTTTGCCGTTTTTGACCGTTCTCATGGCCTTTACCTCTCAAATATTTTTCTTGGCCACTTCTGGCCTTAAAAAGAATTAAGTACTGCAGTGCATCTCCTCATCATGGACTGCACCAGATTTGACAGTTCTTGCTGTACATTTTACATCATTCTCCCAACAAGGCACCTGCAAGTTCCTGGACATTTCTGGGGGAAATGGCCCTAGCCCTCACACTCCGATCCAACAGGTCCCAGATGTGCTCAATAGGATTGAGATCCAGGCTCCTCCCTGTCCATTGCAGAACAATGACATTCCTTTCTTGCAGGAAACGATCATTGTGGCTGGTTGGACTGTCATGCTGGAGGGTCATGTCAGGATGAGCCTGCAGAAAAGGTTCACATTAGGGAGGAGGGTGTCTTCCCTGTAATGCACAGCGTTGAGATTGTGTGCAATGACAACAACCTCAGACCGATGATGCTGTGACACACTGCCCCAGGCCATGACGAACCCTCCACCTCCAAATTGATCCCATTCCAAAGTACAGGCCTTGGTGTTACACTCATTCCTTTGATGATAAACGTGAGTTTGACCATTACCCCTGGTGAGACAAAACCACAACTCTACAGTGAAGAACACATTTTCCCAGTCCTGTCTAGTCCAGCAAAGCTGAGTTTGTGCGATGTTAGTGCTAGTGATATCGGGTGAAGACCTGCCTTACTACAGGCCTACAAGCTCTCAGTTCAGAGTCTCTCAGCCTATTGTGGACAGTCTGAGCACTGATGGAGGGATTGTGAATTCCTGGTGTAACTCGGGGAGTTGTTGTTGTCATCCTGTAGTTTAGTTTTCCCATTATTTTACCAGGCAAGTTGACTGAGAAGACTTTCTCATTTGCAGGAACAGCCTGGGGGAAGGGAGGAAGAGGAGGGGGAGGGGGGAATGAATGAGCCAATTGAGAGATAGGGATGATTAGGTTGCCATGATGGTATGAAGGCCATATTGGAAATTTGTCCAGTACTCTAACTAATAATGCCATGGGATCTTTAGTGACCACAGAGTCAGGACACCCTTTTTAACGTCTCATCAAAAAGACGGCACCCTACGCAGGGCAAATGTCCCTATCACTGCCCTGGGGCATTGGGAATGATCTTTAGACCAGAGGGAAGAGTGCCTCCTACTCCAACACCACTTCCACCAGCACTGGTCTCCCATCCAGAGACAAACCAGGCCTGACTCTGCTTAGCTTTATAAGCAAACCAGCAATGCAATACAGTGCTCTTTACTGCTGTACCTGTCCCGCAGGTGTGACGTTCAGATGTACCGATCCTGTGCGCTCTGCCACTGTGAGAATTGAAAACATTGTTTAAACACTACAATGAAGATCTGTAGAGTGAATTGTGTTTTACCTAATTATCTATAAAATAGAGTGTCCTGATAAAGGCAAACTTCATTTTTGTTGAGATGATATATTCTGGCAACTAGAGATCTGGGATAGAGATCAGATTTCCTAATGCTTTTAAAATAATGACATGCACCAAATCTGATCTTTTAAAATAATGACATGCACCAAATCTGCCAGTAGTTAAATGGACATATGTTTTTAGAACATCCTCTGTATTAGTTTACAGGCCCTCAGAGTCCAGTGTGCAGTCTTCTCCAACTATTGAAGCAAAACCATATTTCTGTCACTGTCTAGTCACTATTCAGCTTTGCCATGTCTATTCCCGCAGGATTGGTGAACATTTTCAGGCCATATGCAGAGGCTTTGAAAGTCAGTGTGCTCATAATTGCAGCTGAACATTCAATTCTGCCCTTTTTCCTTCAGTGTTTCCCAGAGGTCTTTACTTCCAAGGAGGTACGCTACTGCTGAATGTGTGTTGCCACAGAAAAACTAACTTCAGGTGAAGATATATTTAAAGCGTCCACGCGCTGAGAAAGTGCTTCTTCTTTTTATTGTCTTTGAGAGGAAAGAATTTGAATGTGACTACGAGAGGACATTATGATTCCATATGTGATAATATCCAAATAAACATGCTAGCAAAACATTATCTAGCATTATCGAGAATGCAATTGTGCATCAGCCAATCCTACTTCCTGATACGACAACGCTCGTTTCAATAACCTGATTGGGTGTTTGGTAGCTGGCCATGTATAGTCATGGTCAAATGTTTTGCGAATGGCACAAATACAGATTGTCACAAAGTCTGCTGCCTCAGTGTTGATGTTGGCAATTTGCATATACTCCAGAATCACATGAAGAGTTATCAGATTAATTCCAATGAATTGCAAAGTCCCTCTTTGCCATGAAAATGAACCTAATGCCCCCAAAAAAAACATTTTCACTTTATTTCAGCCCTGCCAAAAAAGGACCAGCTACCATTGTGTCAGTGATTGTCTCGTTAACACAAGTGATAGTGTTGAAGTGGTCAAAGCTGGAGATCACTCCGTCATGCTGATTGAGCTAAAAAAAGAGACTGGAAGGGTGGTGCTTGAAATCATTGTTCTTCCTCTGTCAACCATGGTTACCTGCAAAGAAACATTGCTCTGCACAAAAAGGGCTTCACATGCAAGGATATTGCTTCTAATAAGATTTTACGTAACTCAAGCATTTATCGGATCATCAAGAACATCAAGGAGTGAGGTCAATTGTTGTCAAGAAGGCATCAGGGTGCTTAGCAAGCGCCAGGACCGTCCCCTAAAGTTCATTCAGCTGTGGGATTGGGGCACCACCAGTGCAGAGCTGGCTCAGGAATGGCAACAGGCAGGAGTGAGTGCATCTGCATGCACATTGAGACAATATTTTTTGCAGAACAGCCTTGTATAAAGAAGGGCAGCAATGAAGCCACTTCTCTCCAGGAAAAACATCAGGGTAAAACTGATATTTTGCAAAAGGTACAGGGGTTAGACTGCTGAGGACTGGAGTATAGTTATTTTCTCAGATGAATCCCCTTTCTGATTGTTTGGGCCATCCGGACAACACCTTGTCCGGAAAAGTCAAAATGAGTGCTACCATCAGTCCTTGTGTCACGCCAACATTAAAGCATCCTGAGACCATTCATGTGTGGGATTGCTTCTCGGCCCAGGGAGTTGGGCTCACTCACAATTTTGCATAGGAATACAGCCATGAATAAAGAATGGTACCAACACATCTTCAGAGAGCAACTTCTCCCAACCATCCAAGAACAGTTTGGTGATAACCAATTCATTTGCCAGCATGATGGAGCACTAAGTGGCTAAGTGGCTCGGGGAACAAAACATTGACATTTTGGCTCCATGACCAGGAAACTCCCCAGACTTTAATCCCATTGAGAACTTGTGGTCGATACTCAAGAGGCGGGTGGACAAACAAAACCCCACAAATTCTGACAAATTCCAAGCATTGATCATGGCAGAATGGGCTGCCATCAGTCAGGATGTGGCCCAGAATTTGACAGCATGCCAGGACGGATTGCAGAAGTCTTGAAAAATAAGGTTCAACATTGGAAATATTGACTCTTTGCATAAACGTAATGTAATTGTCAATCCTTTGACACATGGAATGCTTGTAATTATACATCTGTATACCATAGTAACTACTGACAAATGATCACTGAAGCAGCAAACTTTATCGAGAACAATACTTATTATCATTCTCAGAACTTTTGACCACGACTATACAATCAAGTCTAAGTAATGTTTTTTTAAGTAATCTTGAGTGTAACGGTCGGTTAAACATTTGTTAAGAAAATGAAGGACAACAGCAGTCCAGACGATGATACAGACACCCTTGACTTCAGGATCCATAACAGAAGAAGACTTATTATCAAGACAAGTTTCATTGTTCATTTCTTCATTGTTAATACACCTCTATCTTGTTAATAAATGTTTTTTTTGTTTTAACATAGGCCCAACAAACAGCATTTGCAAACAGCATTTACGTCTACTTTTGTCATGTGATCTTTCAATTCAAAAGAATTTAATAATCTCTAAATAAATCATGAAGACTAATAATCTGTCAATCGTAAACATGGGATTAGTAATAAAAATCATTCAGCTAAACACTTTGTTTGCACATTAAATCAGTTAAAGTAGATTTAAACCATATTATAAGGAAGTAAAATATACAGTATCTGCAAATCCCCGCCCGTGTCTTTAACAACAGTCTAATCAGACAATTTACACGCAGCATTGTGCTTCGTCTGAGGGACATGAATATGACTTGTTTCCAGTAACTTTCCTCTGATTGAAAATGTGAAAAACCAGGCCCACGAAAATACTACTCGGCTTCTCCTGCCTCAAAAGATTTGCGCACTATGCAGACATGCAGCATTCGGATAACTCTCTTAATAATACAAATTTGGAACTTGCAAATTGAAGTTGAATCTCCTGGCCAATACACCTGCACTTTCAGAACAAAAGACATGATTACTTAAGATATTTTCATTTTTTCTTTCTGAGTAGAATCCTGCTTTAACGCAATTCCTGTAATAATACTTTTTAAGAAAGCAGAAAAATATCCGCAAATATCCACATCCTCAAAATTCCAAATAATATCGAAATGTTATTATTTTATCCATATCGCCACACCTAATCAATGAAATCAATCAAATGCATTTTATAAAGCCCTTTTTACAACCGCAGTCTGCACAAACTGTTTTGACAGATCCCCGGTCTTAAACCCCCAAGAGCAAGAAACAACAAGAGATGCACAGTGGTTAAGAATACCCCCCTAGTAGGTGGAACCTAGAAAGAAACCTAGTGAGGCCCGACTCAAGGGGGTGGCCAGTCTTCTTCTGGCTATACCAGGTGGGGAGTCTGAGGGTACACAGCCCATTGTATTAAGGTCACATTGTTTTTCAGTGTTCAATTAGTGTCCATAAATGGAGATAGGAATGGGTGGGCTGTGTAGCATCAACAAAATGCAGTGGTCTTGGGCAGGGAGATCGGGACGCACTCTGAAGATGTACAGCTGGAGTCACCAGGCTGAAACGTGATCACCCTATGGAGACCTACTGAGCTGGAGTCACCAGGCTGAAACATGATCACCCTAATGAGACCTGCTGAGCTGGAGTCATCAGTCTGAAACGTGATCACCCTAATGAGACCTGCTGAGCTGCAGTCACCAGGCTAAAACATGATCACCCTAATGAGACCTGCTGAGCTGGAGTCA
>JACXGM010004942.1:0-17865 GCA_016801145.1 Umbra pygmaea
TGTGTGTGTGCGTGTGTGCGTGTGTGCGTGTGTGCGTGTGTGCGTGTGTGCATGTGTGCGTGTGTGTGTGTGTGTGTGTGAATTTGTGTGTGTGTCGCAGTGTGTGTGTGTGTGGCAGTTTCGCCAGCTGAAGAGGAAAAACAGCCTGCGAGAGTCTATCAGCATGGCACCTGCTCCAGAACATTCTTGATGAAGCAAAGGTTGTCTTCATTAGATGCATTAATATTCATGACGAATGGTAATTTTGACACAGAAAAGGTCTCAGTAACCTTTTCTTGTGCATTTTTTCACTTCTCAAGGAAATTACAGTCCGGCTATGACTTAATTAATGCTTGGTTTCCTCGCCAGTTGTCTGAGGGCCTGTCACTTTGGGGCTAGGGTATCTGTCACACAGGCTGGATTGAGGGAAGAGGAAGAAAGAAGAGCATGCTGGGAAATCACAACGATATAGAGAAGGGGACAGATCACTGGAATGAACTCTGTGTCAGAATTCCACTGGTGGCTTATTTACAATAATGTGCTGTGCTTTTTGTGTTATTCTTTTGTATTTTCATTTCTCTTGCTTTCTGTCCGCCATCTCTCCGTCTTTCATCCTTTCATCGTGCTCTGGCTGTGGCCTGTGTTGTTGGTGTTCGGAGATTTATTTATTTGTTTATTTGGATCCCCATTAGCTGATGCCATGGCGACAGCTGGTCCTCCTGGGTTCTGAAACTTGATGAAAAAGATATGACAGACTTATGAAACTTACAGCATACATGCATTATATAAGAACATTACACATTGTCATTGTAGATATTATTAAAATAATAACTTGGAACACAGAAGAAAAATAAAATAATACATGGAAAGGTCATTTGTGTTGGTTTTGTATGGACAGTTTGGACTTGTAGACAAGAGAGTCACACACACTATCATCATCTTTTCGACAATGTTAGTTCTGTTTGTGTTGTTAAGGGTACAGCTGCTGCTCTGTTTTGCTCGATTGGAAGCTTTTCTGAATCTTTCTTTGTTGTAACCTATAACTTACTACACAACTTAAATTGCTGGACAGTTTTCAGAAAGATATCAGAGCCTGGATAACTCAAACAGTACATTTTTGTATCTAAAACACCAAGTAATTTTTAGAATCGATTTTTGTAGCCTTGAGATTAGGTGTCTCTATTTAGGGACAGTGTTATATTTAGAATTTGTGCTTTATGTGAAATTATATCAGGCATAAAGCTTTTGGTCCTGAGCTATGAGCAGTAAGATGTAATTCTAGGTGGAAATTGAAATATAGGGCCCACTCCCCAAAAGGTTTAAACAGACACTACTCCCTGTCTCCTCAAAAGCCTATTGGATATTAATTGATGGTGGTAACTGTTGATGGTGTTCAATGTTATTACTTGTTGTTGTGCCTCTAGCTTTGTTGTTTATTTCCCATTCTAATATTTGCTGTAAGTTACTGTTAAATTATTGTAAGTTACTGTAAGTTACTGTAAAGTTACTGTTAAGTTACAGTTAAGTTACTGTAAGTTACTGTAAGTTACTGTTAAGCATGAGCTCCTTGTCTTTGGTCTCAGGGTATATCACCAATCTAGTTTCTTAAAAAACAGTGAAATCATACTGGCTGACTTGAGTGTCACCACCTTAAATTCTGAAAGTTATGTTTCAGCCTTCCTAGTTTCAGTAGTATCAAAAGATATTTGATATTTAAATCAATGAAGAATCTGGACAATTTACACTAATTTAAGTTATATTTTATTCATTCAATTTATTTTTGTCAGCAGTTACATACATTTGTTTTACATTCTACTCGGGCCCAGTGACACCCAGCTTTATATTTAATATTTTGTCTTCTGTAATCAATAATTGCACTTTGTTGAAGGTCTCAAACCCTTGTCCTGGAACACTATTGTCATGATTGTTTTCACTCCAACCTTAATTTACACCTGATTCTATTAATTAGCTGGTTAAAAAGCAGATTGTGGATAGATACAGAATATGTAGATTTGGAGTAAAAACCCTACAAAATGCTCTCCAGTGTCAGGTTTGGAGGCCCCTGAACTAGGCTATTAGAAATTGGAAAGTTTATGTATTTTATGGACGGATTAACCATATGGGCAATTGGGCAATTGGGCAATTGGGCAAGTGCCCAGGGGCACTACAACTCTGAGGGGCACCAAGCAACCAATGTTTTTTAAGATGCAAAGCAAGCACCAGACTCACATTAAATAGTTGTCCCACAAAGTGTCTCAGTGACTGCGTGCCCGTACCTGCGCTGTAAATCTATTCCACTTGCTTTCAATTGAAAAAGCAGTGCTCTTCAAAAATCCATTTCATGCTTTGCCCTTTACATTTCAGTAGCCTAGAATTTGACATCAGCGCGAAAGAACACGGTGGATGTGGATGGTATCAACTGGCTAAGCTATCTTTCAGCCGCGGTCAGTGGATCTTAATTGGGGTTGCCGGGCTTGCATTACGTTCAGGACCGGAGTGAATGGAATGGTGTGTAGTGCATCTAACCCATTGTGTAATACCACTCCATTTCCCCCAGTAAGATTTAGACACCTGTAAACCTGTTTAGACAATTTTCCAAAATACAGATCAGTGCACTTTCTATGTGCTCTTACATTAAACAAACAAGCATGAATACTGTACATCTGAACTGCTATTGGTAGTTATTGTCCACAGTGTCTGACACTGACAGTCGTATTTGACCTACTGGTATTTCAATTCAGCAGAGTGAGTCTGAGCCACAGACAGGTGATGATCAGAGGGATGTGAGCGACAGTAGTGTGGATGTTGAGGTGAGTGGTAAAAGAGATACTATAGAATATTACTGTAAACCTTTTACAGAATGTGCTCTACAATCTTAATAGTAACTTAAAACATAACATTGTGTATGTTAATAACATTGTGTACGTGATTGGACCAAATAGCTTTTTATGGTTTTGCTATCTTCGTTTTTACTACTTTAGGCATTTAACAATAAAGGTTGCAAACATGGTGCTGGAAAAGTAGAGGCAGGTATTTGCTCTTTTATCACTTTGAGTTATGTGATGTCATGTCCATGACTTTATTCATTCATCCATTGAGTGATTGTTGTCTGTGTTCCTTGGAATCAATAATGGCTTATAACATTTGGATATATTCTTCCCCGACTTTGCTTCCCCGGTGCTTAGCCCCAGCTCACGTAACTTAAAGTTTATGATTGCTGTCCTCACTTTTTGTTAGCTTTTTAGGCTTTGTTGGAAGAACTGTATTCTTCACAGTGCTATGAGTGACATCTACATTGGTATAATAATAACCATGAAGTGTTAATACGGGTCTGACAGCAAGTACCGTGTACCGTATGGGAGATACACATTTGTCAACTATACATTTCTTCACAGGCGCCAGACCTACTGTACATAATGTACAAGGGGTAGCTAGACAGCAATGTGACAATGTATCCACGTCCTAATACCCACCCGTCCACCCAGTGGTGGTTCTAGGCTAATTTTACTGGGGGGGCCAAGGTGGGGCCAGTGTTTAATCAGAGGGGCACATTTTGGCACTAGCGCATAAAATCATGATAACTTGATCAATTCTATTTCAAAACTGTACTGGTTGATCCCTGAATGTTTGATCAAGTGCTAATCTGGTCTATCTGTTTTTAGTGCTGTTCAAATGTTTGCATCTTGCACTGTAGCCTATTGCTGCCGAAGTGTTCTTCATTTTCATCCCATTGGTCTGCAGGTTGTTCGGGATTCACTGGCATTCATTTTAGTGTTCTTCATTTTCATCCCATTGGTCTGGAGGTTGTTGGGGATTTCACTGGCATTCATTTTAGTGTTCTTCATTTTCATCCCATTGGTTTGGAGGTTGTTGGGGATTTCACTGGCATTCATTTTAGTGTTCTTCATTTTCATTCCATTGGTTTGGAAGTTGTTGGGGATTTCACTGGCATTCATTTTAGTGTTCTTCATTTTCATCCCATTGGTCTGGAGGTTGTTGGGGATTTCACTGGCATTCATTTTAGTGTTCTTCATTTTCATCCCATTGGTTTGGAGGTTGTTGGGGATTTCACTGGCATTCATTTTAGTGTTCTTCATTTTCATCCCATTGGTCTGGAGGTTGTTGGGGATTTCACTGGCATTCATTTTGGTGTTCTTTTTTACCGCTCTGGGGCCTCATTTATAAATGTTGCATAAGCACAAAATAATGAGTACGCTAGTTTCTAAGCAAACTTTGGGATTTATAAAAAGAAACTTGACATCAAAACATGAAACTTCAGAAGAGCTTTCAAAATTTACAACATTGTGAAAAATAAATAAAAATATAATCTCTCTGGATGATATTATATTATATAATTGGATATGTAATTATTAAACACTTGCATGTTATGATATGTAAGGTAAACAGCAGGACAAATTATGATTAAACTGATGCTGCCTCCTCACTCTAGCAGATACAAATGTGTCACGGTGATAACGTCCCTGTCAGTGTCAATAACAATCAGTGCAATTACCACACCTGAAAGTGTTAAGAAATTCGGTAGCTTTTACAATAAAATGGGTCGTAATAAAAAGGCATGCAATGCATGCACAAGAAGAATTCGTAGAGAGCAAATATTCATAACAAGCAAATGTCAACGTTTAAATATAACTTGAATGCATTTTATAAATGAGGCACCAGGTCATTGTTCTGTGACCAACTACTGATGTGTCGCCATCAGGCTTCGCGTGGTGGTTATGTGTTGACTTTGGGTGCACGTGTAGAAATCAGTGTACGCATTATTTTGTGAATACGCAACATTTATAAAGGAGGCCCCTGATATCTAAACACCTCTTCTTCCAAAAAAGCAAGACAACTATTGCAAATACAGTGAGATTATATACATATAAGATAAACAAAATATCAGTTAGCAAAAAAGTACACAGACTTGAATTACTCAGTTAGGGAAAAGAAATGTTAATTGACCTGTTTTCATTCAAAGAAATATCTATAGAAACCAACGCATCCACGAACACATGCACACACACACATACACACAAACATACAAGCAATGCACTCAATTCTTACCTAGATAGTAAAATCTTCGAACATAAGGCTGCCTTTCCTTTATCATGTTCCATAAAAAAAGTCATTTGCCAGAGCTCATATAGCACAAAATAGAAGGTGGTGTGTTTTACTGATAATGTAGCGATGACAGATAGTTCCATAGTGGGAGGTTTCAGTCTGGATACGGAGGTAATCAATTGTACTGAGGAATGATGGGGGGCAGCGTGGACTGAGAGAAGGGAGAGAAAACAGAGGGGAAAAACCATGGAAAAGAGATGGAATGACAGGACAAAGTAGCAATGTGTATTGTTGAAATTAGTTTTTGAAACAAGGAATAATTCAAATGAATGATTCAAAGATAATGATACAAAAGGATATAGAAATAGCTTTCTTTAATTAATAGGTACGGACAGAAATGATGTAAAAAACGTTCACAAGAAGGGATGTGTTTATTACACTCATTACAATGTATACACACAGTTTTTTCATTGTATCAGGTATTATCTTCAGATTCTGTCTTAAAATATAGATATATACAATACCAGTCAAAAGTTTTAGAACACTCATGATTCACAATCATGATTTTCATGATTTCATTAATTCTTCACATGAAATGGCAAATGTAAATTTTCAGCAGCCATTAATATATAGTGTCCTAAGGATGAAACATTTAGCACATTCATAATTTATCATGTTTTGACTATATTTTCAGATCAGTTTTGCCAACTTTCCGAATGAAGGTATCAATATCTAGAAAAACATAAGTTTCTGGATGTTCTAAAACTTTAGACTGCTAGTGTATACACTCAACGGCCAACTTCATTAGCTACATCACCATACATACCGGGTTGGACCCCCGTTTGCCATCAGATCTGCCTTAATTCTTCATGACATAGATTAAACAAGGTGCTGGAAATATTTCTCTGAAATGTTGGTCCATACTGACATTATTGCATCACGTAATAAGATCTGAGGCTGCCCATCCATAATCCAACACATCCCAGAGGTGCTCGATTTTGGAGACCATTTGAGTACAGTGAACTCATTTCGTACTAAGGGGCCCAAAGTGTGCCAAGAAAATATCCCCCAAACCATTACACCACCACCACCAGCCTGAACCATTGATACAAGGCAGGATGGATCCATGCCTTTATGTTGTTAATGTCAAATTATGACCCTATCCTCTGAAATTCACAGCAGAAATCAAAAACTCATCAGACCAAGCAACATTTTTTCAATCTTCTATTGTCCAATTTGGGTGGTCTCGTGCAAACTGAACCCTCCGTTTCCTGTTCAGACAGAAGTGGCACCCAGTGTGGTCTTCTGCTGCTGTTGCTCATCTGCTTCAATGTTCAGAGATGCGTTCAGAGACGCTCTTCTGTATACCCTTAGTTGTAATGATTGGTTATTTGAGTTACTGTTGCCTTTCTATCAGCTCAAACCAGACTGCCAATTATCCTCTGACCTCTTCCATCAACAAGGCATTTTTGCCCAGAGAACTGCTGTTCACTCAATGTTTTCTGTTTTTCAGACCATTCTCTGTAAAACCTGTTTTCTCTCTAACTAAATAGTCAGACTAGCATGTATTTCAAATTGTGTTTAAGGAGAACAATATAAAAACCCAAATGCTTGTCTATATATTACACTTATAGATAAATTTACACTTTATGATATCATAGATTGTTTTACTAATGATGAGTGTTGCTTTGTGAAGCTCTCCCATTCCAGTGCATATTTTTTGTATTAATCTGATTATTTCCCTGTGTTCTGTGTTTTGTGTCTTACACCCAGCACAATTAATTTTTTACTCCAATGCATGTATCATTTCTATTTTGCACCCAACGCATAGGTGACTTTTCCTTCCACAAACGTGCGTCGGTAAATTAGGGAATGAACTTGCATTTGTTGGGCGGTTTAGCGAAAAGAAGAGGCGTGTTCCGGCGCCAACATTCCCTGGTACGATCTTGCAGTTCCCAAAAAGAATTATTCAGATGCATAGACCGTATGTTCAGATGCTATTTTAAGGGTGCAAGCTTGGCCATAATGTAGCATGTGCACTTAGCTCCTAAGCTGAGCAGTTCCCATAATTTCAACCCATACATAATTAGAAGGAAAAATATTACCACACGGAGGAAATCATTGTGGTGTCCGAAGATGTGAAAAAATAGGCATACATCTAGTGTACACATTTACCTAAATTATTCAGAATGACTTATTTGCACTGATATACATCAACCGCAAGGGAACCCATTCAATCTGACGAGTAGTTCCTTTGCTTGGAATAAAACATATGTACACAGTCTTGTACCTATGACTTTTTTTGGATTTGCGATTCATTTTTTCACTCAAAATGATATTTTGTATGCTTATGAGTCACGTCATAGCTGGTTAGCCTAGGCCATGGTCTAAAACTCATTATATACAGGTTTTTCCAGAAGTCAACGAGAGAAATGAATGGGAAATTTACTTCCGGAACCCAAGCTCTCTCGGGACGAGGGGCGGGACTGTTGAGCTCTATAATAGCAATTCCCCATGAAACAAGCACGCCTGCTCTTAAAGGGAATGTGAGATGACTTTCTGATTGGTTTATTGCACATTATACCAAAACCACACCTATGAGTAATGTAGCTACTTCAGACCTACACATTTTAGATTTGCCGGGACCCGCCGACAATGTCACTTTCGCGTTTGATACTTGCGTTTCAGATTGTTAAAATAGGGCCCTTAGAGGTTTCTCCCATGCAGAAGACAGCTTCTTGGGACAGGGCTTATGGAGCCAGGCCTACTTTTGGGAGGAGAGCTCCAATGAGGAGGTCTACAGCCATGAAATGGAGGACCAGGTGGGAGGTTTAAACCACCAGATAAGGGAGCAGGCTTGGGCTATGGGTTACACCGAGGAGGAGGTTGTGACGTTGTCGGTCTTCACTCAGCCCCAGCTTATTCTGGTCTCCTGGCTTATCCTGCATTCCCGATTGTCTCGAATGCACCCCTATCATTAGATCCAACACACCCTGATTGCCTACACCTGCTACATGTTGGTCTGTATATATGCACCCACAATCCTTCTCCTCATTGCGAGGTATTGTGAGTAACATTACATTCTGAGCATATATCTAACTATTTGATGGTCTTCTGGTTTTTTATCCTTTTGGCACTGTTCACTTCGTTTTTTGGATTATCACCTTGGTACCTCTGCTCTGTGTATTCCTTCCCAGTAACGACTAAGCCTGTTTTGAGTACCTGTTCTGAAGCCAAACCCTGACTGGAGGAGAACCTGATTTTCCGTGTACCGACCCTGCCCGTCTGCCTACCTGCCTCCAAGCCTAGCCCTTGCATTCCTGAGTATCTCCGCCGGTGTTTGACCCATTCCTGTACCTTTGACTATTCTCTGCCTACTCCTTGCCTATTTGCCATCCTCTCTGGAGGTTCTGCAGTCTATGTACTAACTGACTAAAAATATTAAGTAACAGTGCTCCTGTTGCCCGTGTGATAGCAGTACAGAGGTAGAGTACGATGAGGAAGGAGTGGCTATGTATGGCTGTCGTCTGGTGGATTGGGAGGATGAGGAAATGATCCCATGCCTCATAAAGGAACCAGAGGGCCCTTTGGATGAGGATCTGTCCACTAGGGAGGATGAGTTGTTGTTTAGCTCCAGACACCAGTCCTCCAGTAAACGCTCATAGCTCACAGGTTAGAGCCACTAGCTCACCAGTTTATGCCCCATGCTCCACTGGAGGGGTCCCCAGCCATGTAGCATCAGGCCCCAGCCATGCAGCCCCAGGCCCCAGCCATGTAGCCTCAGGCCCCAGCCATGTAGCCCCAGGCCCCAGCCGTTTAGCCCCAGGCCCCACCCGTTTAGCACCAAGTCCCAGCCATTTAGCCCCAAGTCCCAGCCGTTTAGCCCCAAGTCCCAGCCGTTTAGCCCCAAGTCCCAGCCGTTTAGCCCCAAGTCCCAGCCGTTTAGCCCCAAGTCCCAGCCGTTTAGCCCCAAGTCCAAGCCGTTTAGCCACAAGTCCCAGCCGTTTAGCCCCAAGTCCCAGCCGTTTAGCCACAAGTCCCAGCCGTTTAGCCACAAGTCCCAGCCGTTTAGCCACAAGTCCCAGCCGTTTAGCCTCGGGCCCAGGTCCTCTAGTCTTAGGTCCCAGTCAGGGTGACAGGTTCTCCACAGAAAGTCTGCCACCACCAGAGGTCTCCACAGAGAGTATGCCACCACGAGAGGTCGCCGCCGGCACTTGACCACCAGAGGTTGCAGCCCAGCTACAGCCAGTGCCCACGGCAGCCCAGTTACAGCCAGTGCCCACAGCAGCCTGTGCTACCAGATTGCGCCTGGCTCCCGCCAGGCTTTACAGTCGCCTCGCATCCACCTCTGCCTCTGCCTGCTGCCTGGCCTCCGCCTCTGCCTCAGCCGATTAAATGATTAAAATAAAAAAATGAAATTGTAAATTCAAGCAGAAACTCTCCATAAATTCAAAAGTTCAATGGATTCACGAATTGTGAAGGTGATATCAAAGAAGGGGTCCTATGTTAACATGTAACTTGCCCTATTAAGATGTGTTTGATTGAAATAGCTTTGATTTCAGTAAATATGACCTCAAATATGACCATGTTCAACAAATCACCATTTGTAGTTCTTTACAATCTACATGTTTTTAAACTATGTTGTGCATAATAATTTGGAACAGTGCATTTAGAGTTTTTTATTTTTGAAAGAAATATTGTTTTAATTGGGGGGTTTGTTCAATAAAATTTGACTTATACCCTCACGGTTGGTGACTTGAAAATTATACTGACAGTCATTTGCATCAACTATTTAGGAAAATCAGTGTAAAATATAATTTGCATAATAATTTGGAATGTGGTGTACACAGGCACTAATTACAATTTCAAATGCCACAGGTGTGGGAAATTGATCTTTTATTGCCATTTTAACCTGTGTGTTTCACCTTGTGTTTCTGTAACAAGGCCAAACATTCAAGGGTATGTAAACTTTTGATCAGGGCCATTTGGGTGATTTCTGTTAATGGAAATCATTAACATATCCATTAATGGATTCATACGTCAATAGCTGATTCACCAGAATGGCACTCACTTGATTGACAGTAAATCCATCAAATCATAAACCTAAGTAGACAACCAATGAGCTGGGCTTTTCAGTCTAAATTATTTTCTTTTTTTTTTACTTTGTTCATTTTAAAGCTTTTAGAAAATGCCTCCTAAAGGTCTAAAAGGTTTTTTGAACAAGAGAAATGTTATATCTGATTGATGCTTTGGAATAGATTTGCACAGAAAGTGACCCAGAATTGAGGATTGACTCTGGATGTTACCACAGCTTTGACTCCATGCACGGAGGAGATGTTTTTGGAAGGGAAAAATCCTGTTTTAGATTGTTGAGTAAAATAAATTATATTCTATCCAGGTGTTTATATTTGTAGTTATTATACAGCTTGGCCTTTGTATAATTCTAGATTTCTCTGTGATTGAAAATCCCCTTTGTTTGGCCTTTTCGCATTGTTTCTTTTCATTGGCTTGGAAAAATTTGAACAATGATCATTGGAATGCTGTGGTTTATTTTCAGATTAGAGTCAATATTATTATTTATTTATTATTGTATTATTATCGTAAGTGCACAAAGTACAGAAACTAACATGTATTTATATGAAACTTGAGTTCTAATTTGACACTACGCCATTGTCACGAATACTCAATATGACTCAGGCAGGAGGCCAGATGAATTACAGTTTTATTTATCTTAAACTATCCCTTAGAAGCAAAAAACTAACTGAAACAAACTTTCTCATGAATAGGCAAATTACAAAAATAGAACTGAGAACTGGATTAACTGGCAACCTCTAATAAAAGGGCACACTTGAATGACCAGAATATCAAGTACTCACACAAACCGGAATTAACAAGAACAGGCAGCAGGCAGAGACCTGAGTAGAACATGAAGAGGGGTAAAACGTTATATAATCCCCGCCTTCAAGGCACCGCTCCTGAGGCGCCAGAACAGAAGGGGTGACGGGAACCAGGGAGGAACCTCCCAGAGAAAGACCAGGCAGCCGGAAACCGCACGAGAACCACAGGAGAGCCCGGCGGTAAGGTAGCAGGAGTGCCCGGCGGAGGCAATTCAGGAGGAGGTCGGGCAAGAGGAGGCCAGTCAGGAGGAGGCTGGGCTGGAAGAGGTCGGGCGGACGAAGGCGGCGGCAAAGTCCAGGCAGGCGGAGGCTGAGGTGGAGGCGAGGCAGGCCCGGGCAGAGACAGAGGCCGGGTTGATGAAGGCGGAGGCCAGGCCAGCTTGGGCATAGATAAATACCAGGCGGACGAAGGCAGAGACCAAGAAGGCTGAGGCTGAGGCGGAGGCCAGGCAGGTGAAGGCCGAGGCGGCATCCAGGCGGATGAAGGCGGAGTCGGAACAGGCACCGGAACAGAGGTTGGCACAGGAACCTGGGCAGAAACATGACAAACAGACACACAGACAGAAATAGAGAGAGAAACAGAGACCGGAGTAGGCATTGGCCCTGCGGAAAGCACAGGAACTGACATAAGCATGGGCACTGGAAATGGGGCAGGCACAGGCATGGGGACTGTGGCAGGCACAGGAGTTGGGACAGGCACAGGGACTGAGACAGGCACGAAGCGAGGACTGGGGCAGGCACAGGCACTGGAAATGGGGCAGGCACAGGAAATGGGGCAGGCACAGGCATGGGAACTGGGGCAGACCAGTACTGGTGAATGTGTTCTAAATGTTCGTTAGCTACTTCAATTTTTTGTGCCACCCACTCTTGGTAATCCTCTTTTATTTCAGGATCCATTCTTAAATGGTTGGCTAAGCTTTGTAGGAATGAAGAGGAGATAGTAGGTGACTGAAATTGATGGGAGGTTGCCATCTTAGGAAGGGTGTCGACAACCTTCTTGGGCTGGGCAGCGGAAGCCATCTTGGGAAGGTTGTCAGTGACGGCCATCTTGGAAAGGTTGTTGCCGGCGGCCATCTTGGGAGGAGAGGCCATCTTGGGCAGAGCGGCCATCTTGGGAGGAGCGGCCATCTTGGGTACTTGGTCGGCCATCTTGGGAACCTGGTCGAACATTTTGGGAGATTGGTCGGCCATCTTGAGAGATTGGTCGGCCATCTTGGGAGATTGGTCAGCCATCTTGGAAAACTGGTCGGCCATCTTGGGAGATTGGTTGGCCATCTTGGGAAACTGGTCGGCCATCGTGGGATATTGGTCGGCCATCTTGGCCTGGACAGAGGAGGCCATCTTGGCTCGGGTCGAGGAGGCCATTTTGGCCTGGGAACTGGGAACCATCTCGGGTTGGTCAGAGGAGGCAAGCTTGGAAGGAGCGGTGGAGGCCATCTTGGCCTGGGCAGATGGTTGAGCCTCCTGGAGTACACAGAGAAGGCGTTCCCCATACAACGGCTCTTCCCGGTCCAATTGTCTGAATCGGACGGACCACAGCTTTGCTTCCAGTATACTCCTATTCCATACCTTGGGCACATGTGGGTACATCTGGGCACAATAGTGAAGTACACTTGGGGTCCTGTTAAAAAATAGTTTGGCTGTTGTCTCTATCATTCAAAGATTTTAGACATAGGTTTTCCTCCCTTGGAGGACATGATTAGAAGTGTTTCCAATCTCAATATATGGCTTTTTATTTTTATTTGAAAGATGATTAGAAAAAAAGGTATATTTTTTTTCATCCTGTGCCAGATTCACTGTGTACACTTACTCTAAGTTATTTTTACATATCCACACATTTAAAAGTCTTTCCTTTAAAAAAAATCTCCTTACTTCAGGTCCAATATAACAAGAAGTTACATTTGGGTATGTTTTTCTTAGTGGAAATTGAGTTTCAGGGCTGGATCCTTAACAGGTTAAATATACTACTACATGTTGATACAGTACAATTGTGTATAAATCTTTTGAGAATACAACAAGTATTGGTCTCCGCAAAGTTTGCTGCCCCGGTGTTCTTAGATCTTTTTGACAGTAGTTACTTTGGTATACTGAAATATAATTCATGCAGGTGTCAAAGGCTTTTATTGACAGGAAGGCAACATTTTGGTAAAACAGACTCGACCAGTCGAACCATGAACGCTGTGCTACGTGAGCTGAACTATGAGCAAATTTTGTTTGATTTTAGTTGGCGTCGCCAGCTGTAAGTCTTGGTTATTGATCTGCATGAATGATCAAAAAACCTCTTGCCATGGGAGATTCCAAGTCACAGTTAGCTCACGTAGCACAGCGTTCGTGGTTCGACTGTCCTTTAAGTTTATTTATGCAAAGAGTCATTATTTGCAGTGCTGAGCCTTCTTTTTCAAGATCTCTGCAATTCACCCTGACATGCTGTCAATTAACTTCTGGCCCACATTTTGACTGAGGCAGCCCATTCTTGCAAGATCAATGCTTGGAGTTTGTCAGAATTTGTGAGTTTCTGTTTGTAATCCTGCCTTTTCAGGATCGACGATAAGTTCTCAATGGGGTTAAAGTTCTCACGAGGTTCCTGGATAACTTAGTTATCCCTTTTGCCTCATGACAAGGTACTTCATCATGCTGGAAAAGACAATGGTCATCACCAAATGGTTCTTGGATGGTTAGGAGTAGTTGATCTCAGGGAATGTGTTGGTAACATTCTTTATTCATGCCTGAAAAATTGTGTGAGCCCACTCCCTTGGCTGAGAAGCAACCCCACACATGAATGGTCTTGAGAGGCTTTACTGTTGGCTTGACACAGGACTGATGGTAGCGCTCACCTTGTTTTCTCCAGACAAGGTGTTTTCCGGATGGCCCTAACAATCAGAGAGGGGATTCATCAGAGAAAATGACTACCCCAGTCCTCAGTAGTCAAATCCCTATACCTTTTGCAAAATATCAGTCTGTCCCTGATGTTTTTTTTTAGAAAAGACTATTGTGCAGTCCTTCTCGACACCAGCCTTCCTCAAATAGTCTTCGCCTCACTGTATATGCAGATGCACTCACACCTGTCTGCTGTCATGCTTGAGTAAGCTCTGCACTGGTAGTGCCCTGATCCTACAGCTGAATCAGGTTTAGGTAACTGTCCTGGCACTTGCTGGACTTTCTTGGGTGCCTTGATACCTTTATAACAATTGAACCTCTCTTTGAAGTTCTTGATTTAGGTGCAATCCTATTTGCCTGTGAAACCCTTTTTTGCAAAGCAAAGATGATGGCAGGTGTTTCCTTGCAGGTAACCATGGTTGACAGAGGAAGAACAATTATTTTAAGCACCACCCACCTTTTAAAGCTTTCAGCCTGTTATTCTAACTCAATTAGCATGACAGAGTGATCTCTAGTCAACACTCTCACCTTTGTCACTGAAATGATGGCAGCTGGTCCTTTTGTGGCAGGGCTGAAATGTGTTAAAAAATATTTGGGGATTAAATAAATCCTTACTTTGCAATTCATTGCAATTCATCTGATCACTCTTCATGACATTCTGGAGTATATACAAATTGCCACCATCAACACCGAGACAGCAGACTTTGTGAAAATGAGTATTTGTGCTATTCTCAAAAAATGTTTAACAGTTACAACACACTCATATTTGACACCACACAAAACATTTGTCCACATTTTATCGCTGTTGCTCCAGGAAGGGTTTGACGTCCCTTACACTTAGCGCACACCGAGCAGGAAGAGACGTACTCCTGCATGTCCTTAGCTAACGTAGGCCACCAATACTTCCTGCGAGACACCCAAGGGTGCCCGGATGGCCTGAGGAGAGTGAAGTGTGGGCCCATTTCAACAGGTCGTCATACACAGTCATGGGTACATATTGGCGATCCTGGGGGCTGCGCACAGGGGCAGGATCAGCGCCCAGTGACCTTCGGATGTCAGTGTCCACAGCCCATTCGACCGGAGCTATGATACGCACCTGTGGTACTATGGAGCCAATCTCCACAGGACTCTCCTCAGCATCGAACTGATGCGAGAGCGCGTCAGCCTTGCAGTTTTTGCTACCCGGGAGGTAGGTCAATGTATACGTGAATCTAGTGAGGTATTGGGACTAATGAGCCTGGCGCGGATTCAGTCTCTTAGCTGCTCGGATGTATTCTAGATTAAGGTGGTCAGTCCAAATGAGGAAAGGCTGTTTAGCCCCCTCTGACCAGTGTCTCCACATCATGAGGGCTTTGACGACAGCCAACAGCTCACAATCACCAAGGTCATAGTTACGCTCAGCGGGGAATAACTTCTTTGAGTAAAACGCACAGGGACGGAGCCAGGAGTACCTGACCTCTGCGACAGCACCGCCTCTATGCCACTCTCTGAAGCATCAACCTCCACTACGAACTGTAACGTTGGGGTATTGGGGGGTAATTTAGATGCCTGTTGTCTAGAGAAAACGGCTGCAAGGTCCAAATATTCAATTGGATCGGGATTGTCGGAGGCGATGTTAGGACATTCCACCATGGTGACCCGTAGCAAAACCGGCAGGCACCTTCCTGAGCACTCTCGCAACCACCCCTTAATAGACCTAAGAGACCAAAAGATCATGGGAATATGTTTAGCCAGCCATGGTAATCCTAACACAACAGGACATGTAGGTGTGTCAATAATAAAAAAGGAAAGGCGTTCTACGTGGTCTGTCATGCATACCATGGTTATGGGTATCGTCTTCTCAATCACCTCTCCTGATCCTAATGGTCTGTTGTCTAAGGCATGTACGGATAAAGGGCTTTTTAATTTTACAACAGGGATCCTTAGCTGACTGGTAATGGTTTTGTCTATAAAATACCCTACCACACCGGAATCTATAAGAGCAGTAATGTGAGCCTGATGACTGTGCTTAGGGAACATTACTGGTATGTGTAATTGAGTGCTAGAAGATGGAACATAATTCTGTAGCTGGGGTGGTGCGCGCGTCCCCGTGCTGCCGCTCCTGGAACCTGAGGAGCGCAGGTGGCAAGATGCCACATAGTGCACCCTTTTGCCACACAGGGAGCACTGCTCCTGGCACCTCCCAGGTCCCTCCACTCTGCTCCTCAACCCCGCATTCCCCAGCTCCATTGTCACTGGCCCAGACGCAGGCCCTGGGGGTCTGAACGGAGCTACGATGTAACCCCCAGGGTGTCCTCTCGCTTGCAGGAGGCTATCCAGCCGGATCACCATGCCCACCAGCCGGACAAACCCCAACGTTGTTTCCCGGAAGTGGTCGATCATAGAACGTTTGTTCCATCCGGACCCCGCTGCCAGCGTCCGAAACTCCAGCGTGTACTCCTGCGCTGACTTGTTGCCCTGGCGCAGATAGTAAAGGCGCTCTCCAGTGTCTCTTCCCTCAGGGTGGTGGTCAAAAACGGCAGAGAATAGTTGGATGAAATTCTCATAGTCTTTGATTACTGCGTTCCCATCTCTCCACACCGCGTTTGCCCATTCCAGAGCTCGCCCAACTAGGCAGGAGATCAGAGCCGTCGCTCTGTCTTGGTCGGAGGCCAAGGGAGCCGAAGTAGCAAAATACATGCTCCACCGGAGTAGAGACCCTTGGCACTGGGAAGCCTTCCTGTCGTATTCTCTGGGGAGCGACAGGTGGACGGTAGCCGCAGGAGTGGACAGAGCAGGAGGATTCGAGGTGGCAGGTGCGGTTCCAGAGGCGGACAAATGTTGTTCCATATGTTTAAGGCTCTGGACTACCTGGTCCACTGTACTTCCCAGGTCCTCCAGAGTCCAGTGGTGTTCCCTTAAGGTATCAACAATTCCTGGGAGCTCCGAGCCGCCTCCTGACTCCATTTTTTAGAGGTGGGTTGTAATGTCAAAGGTAGAGATGAGACAGGAGTCAAATGCAGGCTCATCTGGCATTCTTTAATGAGTAACAGAAGGCACGTGCCAGGAATAAAAGATACTGCAGTCTAAATACAACAACCGCAATTTCAAATTGTATAGACAGAATAAGCAACATAAACTGGAGAGGACATAAACAGGAACCTCTCTCACTTCTACAATACAGGAAAACAACCCACATCTCTCTCATCAACAGGGACTCACTATATCTGAAAAACACAAGGAACAGGTGAAAGGAGTTAGCCCTAATGAGTGAGCTGTGTGCAGTGGTGTCAGTAGACACGGGACACTAGACCATCTGATCCCTGGCGCTTCGGGAGAAGGTGCCCTGGGCTCTGATCGTATGACGATATGTTTAGAAAAGTTATGCGAAAGTTTATTATGGGTGCCTCTACCTGAGTTAATAGGCCTAAACCATTTCAATTCTAATATCGTTAACTGTTTGCTAGTTCTACATTCATATATTCCATATTATCCAGAGTGACTTACAAGTGAATACACTATATTTTCATAGAGACAGGTGAAACCACCACAGAGCTGAATAGTAATGCATTCTAATCAATTAATTAGTTGTTATTATACAAATAATAAACATAATAAACATAGTTATAAAGTTAACCTATGGTGGCTGAGTAACTATTTTAGGTTTTTTTTGAAAATATAGGGTTTTGAATGTTTTCTGAAAATGGGCAGTTGTTGTTATTACATGTTGTACTGCAGTGTATGCTTTATGTTCTGTATGCTGCTGTTGTACAATAATATACCTGTAAACTTTATACACTGTAAAGAGTATATTTTCTTTAACTGTTCAATTGGCCTATTAAAATACATGGGAGGGACATCATGAAACCCTGTCTGCATACTGTCTGTAGAGCCAGGGACATGTCATATATTTTAATCATAATGACAAGGTAAGATATTAGGGTGTGTGGGCATGTTGTTCCAGGTGGTGTAAGGGGGGGTTCCCATCTAGGGTGCCAAAATTGCCACAGCCGGCCCTGATGCAGTGACATCACAGGCTGCTAAAAGATTTGATAGAATTATCAAAAAA
>JACXGM010004942.1:17965-36472 GCA_016801145.1 Umbra pygmaea
CCTCATTCAACACTGTTACAGCCGCCCCCATCTCTTTTTCTGTCTCCTCATTCAACACTGTTACAGCCGCCCCCATCTCTTTTTCTGTCTCCTCATTCAACACTGTTACAGCCGCCCCCATCTCTTTTTCTGTCTCCTCATTCAACACTGTTACAGCCACCCCCCTCTCTTTTTCTGTCTCCTCAATCGCAGTTTCACCTGTGGCTGCTTTCAAATGCAGGACAGAAAAATAAAGACATTTATTACATTTATTATTTAAAGCTATGTTGTGCATACAGTATACAATAGATTAGTGTCCCTTTATCTTGGGCATTATTTTTTCTCTTTATAATAATAATCTTTTCAACTTATATAGCACTTTTCAAGAACACAAAGCGCTTTACGCAGTGAGGGGGAAAGTCCACCTCATCCACCATCAATGTTTAGCACCCACTTGTGTGATGCACAGCAGCCATTTTGCACCAGAACACTCACCACACATCAGGTGGAGAGGTGAGTAGTATATATGCCAATTAGGAAGGAGGGGGATTATTAGGTGGCCATGATTAAAGTGAGGCCTGGTTGGGAATTTGGCCATGACACCAGGGTTAACACCCCTACTCTTATGATAAGTGCCATGGGATTTTTAATGACCACAGAGAGTCAGGACACCCGTTTAACGTCCTATCCGAAAGAGACGGCACCCTACAAAGGGCAGATATCCCTCTCACTGCCCTGGGGCATTTGGATTGATTTTAGACCAGAGGGAAGAATGCCCCCTACTGGCCCTCCAACACCACTTCCAGCAGCACTGGTCTCCCATCCAGGGACAAACTAGGCCCGACCCTGCTTGGCTTTAGAAGCAAACCAGCAGTGCAAGACAGGGCTCTATGCTGCTGGCAAATGAAAAAATTCTTAAGAATAATAATAATTAATTCAACTTATATAGCACTTTTCAAGGAACCCAAAACACTTTACACAGTGAGGGGCAAAGCCCACCTCATCCACCACCAATATATATATTTTTTTTATAATTATTTTGTTTCAAGCTACAGCTAGTCTTCTATCCCACATTACAAACCTACACTCTAATCTGAATTGGCTAACAGCAATACCATATGAATAAACTATTTCTAAATTGAAAACGTAATGTAATTTGGATGTTTGAATAGTTCAGACAAAGCCTGATGTTTGCACCTGACTTCTCTAAAGCTTCATCTCTGGGCTGCTGATTGTCTCCCTCACTTAGCTTAGGTGGTGATCTAAGTAAACACCTGCGTTTTTATTTTAACATTTGGTACTATTAACTTGGAGTGCTCGTTGTTTCTTCTCTCTTACTGTCTATGCACCACCCTTTTGTTCTTGTATTTTCATCTCCATTTCTTTGGAAAAGAAACAATAGTAAGGTAGAAAGAGCACAATGCGCCTAGGACTCCCACAAGCCAGACACGCCCACAAGGACTCTCACAAGCAAGACACGCCCACAAGGACTCCCACAAGCAAGACAATTTGGGCAAAACTATGCAATTTCCGGGAAGTATGGCTGTTATTAAGTATACAATCCTTATTGTGGCTAGCATTGAAAGTCCAATAAAAGGAGTTGTGTAGCAGCTATTGAAATAATCTCTTCATAATTATATTCTGTGAGTGTCACTGCTGTCATGGTATTCCCTTCAGGAAAGCAGAAATGAGGACTAGTATCCCTGTGTGTGTACGGTGTCAGGTGTCTGTATAGCATCTTCCTGTGTGAAAATGTTATGATTTCTTCCCAGTGTGTGATTTAGGTTTCTACCCTGTGTGCTTTGTTTGTAGTTCACGCAATTGTCCACAGTCTTGCACTGCACCATGAATTATAACCATTAGAGATTCACATTCTTTAGTTTAAATGTACAGTCCAAAATATATGCCATATGCATAATAACATGTACAGTTGTGCTCATAATTTTGCATACCCTGGCAGAAATTGTGATTTTTTGGAAATTATTTTGACAATATGACTGTTCATGCAATAAATCTGACTGTTATGTAGCCATTAATTATCACACATTTGTTTGGCACCTTTGTAAACCATACTGATGACCAAAATCACCCAAATGGCCATGATCAAAAGTTTACATACCTTTGAATGTTTGGCCTTGTTAGAGACACAAGGTGACACACAGGTTAAAATGGCAATTAAAGGTTAATTTCCCACACCTGTGGCATTTAAAATTGCAATTAGTGTCTGTGTATATATAGTCAATGAGTTTGTTAGCTCTCAAGTGGCTGCACTGGACAGGCTTGATACTGACTGAGCCATGGGGGGCAGAAAATAATTGTCAAGAAAGACCTGCGTAATAAGGTACTAAAACAACATAAAGTTGGGAATGGATGTAAAAAGATATCCAAAGCCTTGCAAAGATGAAATGTGCTACATGGTCAAGTTGCCAGAAAGAAACCATTACTGAACCAGTGCCACAAAAAGCCTGGTTACAATATGTGCGACAACACTTTGACATGCCTCATAGCTTCTGGCACATTGTAATTTGAGTGACGAAACCAAAATAGAGCTTTATTGTCACAACGATAGGCGCTATGTTTGGAGAGGGGTCAACAAGGCCTATAGTGAAACAAATACCATCCCCACTGTGAAGCATGGTGGTGGCTCACTGATGCTTTGGGGTCGTGTGTGCTTTAAAGGCACATGGGAACCTTGTAAAAATGTATGGCAAGATGAATGCAGCATGTTATCAGAAAATACTGGCAGACAATTTGCATTCTCCTACATGAAACCGGCGCATGGAACACTCATGGACATTCCAGCATGACAATAACCCTAAGCACAAGGCCAAGTTGTCACTCCAGTGTTTACAGCTGAAAAAGGTGAAGGTTCTGGAGTGGCCATCACAGTCTCCTGACCTTTATGTCATCAAGCCACTCTGGGGAGAACTCAAACGTGCGGTTCAGGCAAGATGACCAAAGACTTTGCATGACCTGGTGGCATTTGTCAAGAGGAATGGGCAGCTATACCACCTGCAAAATTCGGAGCCTGATAGACAATTATCACAAACGACTGCACGCTGTCATTGATGCTAAGGGGGCAATTCAAAGTATTGAGATCTGTGGGTTTGCTCACTTTTGAACAGGGGTCATTTAATTATTTTCTTTGTTGTCATGTTTTGTTTTATGAGTGTGCCATTCTGTTATGACCTACCATTTAATATAAATCCCATTAGTAATGAAAAAAATATGTTTTGCCTGCTCACTCAATCTATTACCAATTCTCCAGGGGTATGCAAACTTTTGAGCACAACTGTAAATTCCTTATTATGGCTAGCATTGAAAGTTCAATAAAAAGAGTTGTGCACCAGATATTGAAATAAACTCTTCACAGTTGTATTCCGTAAGTGTCACTTGGTAAGTAGATACCCACTTTGTGGGGTGCACATCCTTTCGCTTATGCTGTACATCCAAAATGTACCTTATGGACAGGACTCTGTGTATTCATTATATATTTAATCTATCCAGATGAAAAATATAAATGGTCTTGTAAAAAATATTATTAGTTAGTAAATATGTCACAACATTCTGGTAGAGTTTAGTGGTATATTTTCAAAATGTGTAATGTTTTGTTTGTTTTTAATTGATTTTCATCATGTTAAGTCACACACTTTTATTCTGAAAGGAAAGGCTAAGAATCCACTATTGAGGCTGTTTTCCTAAGGAAGCTAATTTCCCATACTTGCAACCCAGTGTCATTACAACACTCACTAGCCTTACTCAAAGACAGCGATAGTAATTTCTAATACCAGTCCGCTCACTCCCCCCTCCCACTCATCACACTTGTTATCTGATTTTGGGCCTCTAAAAGCAGCCCCCCCCCCCCCACCTTGCCACTGTCACGTCATCCCACCAGTGACCGTTTTAATCAAGCCAGATCCTCTGACCTGCTAGAGATATACAGATTCTCAACTGAAAGTTTGTGTGTTTACAAAGAAGAAAGCAGATTCTTTTGCAGATTTGTGTTAAGCAGGTGAAGGGGTGAGTGGTCCCTGTGCCACAGACTCCCGGTGTGAAAGCTGCAGTAATTAGTATGTGGAGAGCAGGGATACCATGAGTGTGTTGATTTAATGCTTTGGCCTCCATCTTTAAAGTAAGTGGTAAAACCTAATTTTGTGGATGTGTGGACTCCTTCAATTTGAAGAAACCAGTGGAGGCTGGTGACTTACAAACTTGAGGAGGATGGGACACTCGGGTGTAATTGTGGACCAATTTATTGACTAAGCATTTATGAGTAAAATGCTATATAGAATAGGTCAAGGCTTTTTTTCACTCTCACACAGGGTAGGACAGTATATGCCCTAGAAACATGGGTACACTTCAGAAGGCCATGGTTGAGGTAAGGAGGGTGGATGACCAGGGGTTCAGTTCAGGAGGCCATGGGTGAGGTAAGGAGGGTGGATAACCAGGGGGTTCAGGTCAGGAGGCCATATGTGAGGTAAGGAGGGTGGGTGACAAGGGTTTCAGTTCAGGATACTATGGGTAAAGTAAGGAGGGTGGATGACCAGGGGTTCAGTTCACGATGCCATAGGTGAGGTAAGGAGTGTGGATGACCAGGGGGTTCAGTTCAGGATGCCATGGGTGAGGTAAGGAGGGTGGGTGACAAGGGGTTCAGTTCAGGATGCCATGGGTGAGGTAAGGAGGGTGGGTGACCAGGGGTTCAGTTCAGGATACTATGGGTGAGGTAAGGAGGGTGGGTGACAAGGGGTTCAGATCAGGGTGCCATGGGTGAGGTAAGCAGGGTGGGTGACCAGGGGTTCAGTTCAGGATACTATGGGTGAGGTAAGGAGGGTGGGTGACAAGGGGTTCAGATCAGGATTTTATGGGTGAGGTAAGGAGGGTGGGTGACCAGGGTGTAGAGGACAAGCAGGGAGAAATCACTCACAAAAATGTTAATGAATCTCAGTGTAAAAAAACGGGAGCATAAATTAATTAAAAACATGTATTATTAAGTAACGCATTGTGGTACATTTGATTAAAATCACATTATTGTACCAATTAGAATTTATTTGGAGTGTTTTCAGAATTTTATTTTCTATGGACAAAATAGCCAGGTTCCTCAGTCTCTCTTGTGCCATAGTGTTCCAGGAGTGGCTCTTTAGTCTCTTGGGGCAGGAGAAGCTTCATTCCACCCCAGCTGATGTTGCCCCCATTGTAGTTACTGAGCACAATCATTTGTACAGCTCAGGCATTGTTACATCAAGTCCACTCTTCCTGTAGTACATGATTGTGTCACACAGCATCAGAGTTTCTCCTTGAAGTTCCCTGTCACAGTAAAAAACATGTAGCTCTGATTTTAGGCTACCCTGATAAAAAATGGCCATTGTTCTCCAATAGGGTTTTTAAAGCATCATGGGAACCTAGTTCAAATGTATTAAATGCATTACTGTCCAACAATAACAGAAATTGCATCCGCTCAAGGTGCATTCGCTCAACATCAACTCTCTGCTATCTGAGAGTTGATGTTATTATGTATTAACTTATACAATGTCTTGTAGGTGTACCTCTCATCCTGAGTGCCCAGATGATGCTTCATTTTGCGCATGATTTTTGGATCTCTGTCATACCTGCTGTCTTTTCATATGAGCATATAGCTCATAGGACTTTTAGTTACTGAAAAGTGTTCTCCAGGCAGATCTACCTTGGAGGCAGAAATTATTTGATTGGTTGATTCAAAACAGAGGGCGGACTCACATTACATTTACTGTTGATTGATAATTACAATTTATATATATATATATATATATATAACACAGGATTACATTTTAACACTCCAGTGTGGTTAAGGTTAGGGTTAAGTTTAGGTGTATGGTTAGATATTATTAGAGACAGAGAAAACTATGCTCATGTGCACATTTTCAATGTCATGAGGTCCCCCCTCAGTTTTGAATCAACCAATCAAATGTCTTCTGCCTCTAAGGCAGATCTGCCTGGAGAACACTTTTCAATACCTTAAACTCCTATGAGCTTCATACATGGAACTGAATCCTATATCAGACTTATGTTCTTCAATTCTACTTGCTAGATTCTACATTTTTGGTTTACATTAGGCTACATCCATGGCTTTCTGTTGGACTATGTCAAACACAACATCTGTGTAAGCAAACAGTTCTTCAAAAGTGATCATTAAAAAAAATATTAAAATCCTCAGATTTTGCTTAAAAAACTTAGCACATAACACAGTATCATCAGCCATGGTAGGGTTCTCTGTAATATGTGTAAAAGGGAATACAGCAGCACCATCATACGTTTGACCTACAAGTTTCTCCATGAAGTTAACTTCAGACATCTCTGTGTTCACCAACTCAAACACAGACTGCATCTCATCCACTTGGCACATCAAAAAAGCCACAAAAACCTTCTTGTATAAAGCTCTTATCGTCCACATACCTGACAATAACTGATAACTGTGAGTGACAGCTAATGTTAGGTACAGTATTTCATGCAATTGCCATGCAAAAAAATCTGTAGCATCTATTTCTTTTTTAATCTCACTTTTGATATTGTGATGCATGTAATCAAATAATTCTGAATAATTTTTGACATCCAGAGAAGACAGTGGAGGTTTCCATATGCTCAATAAGTAAAGTATGATAATGAGCAATAACTTCTGCAAGCTCTTTGTACTGTAGTTACCCTTGTCAGCGGAACATTCTCTCTCATCATACCAGTTGGTATTAAATTCTCTCATTTTCTCACTCTTCTTTATTGATCTCGGGCGTAGGTTTTCCATTTAAATTTCACTTTTTTGTTGTACTGTGTAAAAGGTATTCTTTAACAAAAAAATCCACAACATTACTAGAATTTCCCAATTTGTTGGAGTAAAATCAAGCTTTAAGTTAGGCACACTTGACTTGACCTAAAAGCCACCAACACAAAACAACTTTCTAGAACTAAGAAAAAAATGTTATAGAAATAAGAAAAATGGATACAAATGTTATCTAATACCTGCTTTCATTAAAATATATTTATGAAGACATTTTATATAGTTAACATCAGTAAACAATCAATATCTTAATCTCTGATTATCCAACATAACCAACCTACTACAATATGTCACACCTGCATACTGCTACATTCATAACCGATGAACCATTCAGAAATCACAGCAACTTTGGTACAATGACAGCAACCAAAAACAATGGACAGTTGAACATAATGTGAAGTAAAGTGGAGAATAATTGTTCATACTTGGTCGCATATCCTTTGCATGCAATGAATGCTTGATGTCTGCAATGCGTCACATTACCAGATGCTGGGTATCTTCCCTAGTGAAGCTTTGCCAGCCTTGTACCGGCGCCATCTTTAAAGGAAATCAGAAACATTGCAAAAACCCTGGGCATGCCCAAGTCAACAGTTTGGTTTCATTAACAAGAAAAAAAACACTGGTGAAATAAATTATGTTAAAAGACACAGTAGAGTGAGGAAGATCACTGTAGTGGATGACTGGAGAATACTCTCTATGGTGGAGAATAACCCCTGACAACAGCCCAAAAGATCTTCCTGTAAAGTCTGACAAGGTTAGCACACAAGGTTGGTACACATTTTGGAAGGATCAACCCCCTATGCAGCATATCAATATCTTTGGTATTCATAGGTATGTGCTTGTGGCCTGCCGTTTTCAATAGGTTTCATGTCCAGGGATAATGATGGCCATTGTAAAACATTGATTTTGTGTGTTGAATTGTTGAACAGTCTATGGCCAAGTCTCCTGGCAGAGGCAACCAGGATTTGGGCAAAGATATTCTGGGACTTTTTGTTGAATATTGCCCAGACTGTGCTTAGTGGTATTTTCAACTGTTTATATCCATTACCTATCCAGTACCTTATATCCAATACCATGTTCAGTAATGTAGGTCAACAAACATCTGTTGCCTTTCAGGTGAATGCTCTTTGATTTTACCCATGGTGATGAATGACAAAGATTTTACATGTGTGCGACCTCATATTTATAACCCCCAGGGATACAGGAACTGGTGAAATGCATCAACGTTCTAAACAGAATTTTATGACATATGTTGATTTTATTTAAAATATTCTTTAACCATGTAAGTCTTGGCCCCAATTGTCAAATTCTGCTAAAAACACAAACCCAAAGTTAACCTCTTTGGATATGTAAAATGTATTTAGAATAAATCTACACAGTGAATATGGCACTCGAAAATGCATAATTTATTTCTGTTTTTATTTTTCTACATCCTCTTTGAAAGACAACTACAATGCCACATATTGAGATAGTGTCCTGGAAACACTTCTAATCATGTGTTCCAGGAGATTGCAACAAATGTCTAAAATTTTGTAATGATTGGGTGAACAGCCAATGAGCTATAGTGTTAATAGTAAATTAAATTTACCAAAGAAACGCAATGTGATGACATTTTCATCCGGGTCATAAGACAGAATACCAATCTCTGAAGTCAAATATCTCTGTCTAACCTTGGTTAAAAAGGATTATCTTGCACTTTTATAACATCTCTGTTTCTCAAGGATGACGAATTTGAATAAATATGAGAGGCTAGGACACATAGAAAATGGGTATTTGGTTCGGAACCATGTTCCATGCTTCACAAAGAAAGATTCAAAATAGAGTCTCGTAAATGTACAGTCATGAAATTGTCATTTTCACATAACAAGATCAATTATTGAAAACTATGCTTTATGTCATTCCCGGCACTCTTTGATGACCAAAAGGAAAGATTTTTGACTGTAAGTACTATATATTTTTTGTACAATATATTATTTTCTCAATGTGATTTGGCTATATATTGCTAGGTGGCTGCTAGTAGCTGATGGGACGCCCATTAACATTTTCACTCATAACATTTTGAATTTTTAAGCTAAACTAAAAACCGAGATATTTACTAGGACCCCAAGATCCTAAGCTGTAAGGACATATAAGACATATTAATATAACCTAAAAAATGTGGTTGTTAGCCATGTTTCTAATTGACATTCCATTTTATATTTGGTGCAAAAACAGCCAGCGGAGTGTACAAGCTGATCGCTTTCGTTACTGGCAATGTACGTCTGAGACATTTGCTAAATTGCCAAGGTTTTAATTTTTAAAAAGATATGGGACTTGTACTGTATATATAACATAAATATTACATTTGTTAGCTTTGATTTTATTCCACATTGTATTTTCTATGAAGCTAGAAAAAGAATGTCATTGTTTACTAGGCACATAGCTCACATCATGATGTGTTATCATATGGTCATTATAGCTATTGTAAAACGGAGACATTCCATTTAATTTCAAGCACATGTGTACAAGGCACGTAGCTCACATTATGAGGTGGAATTATTATATTTGCCACTGTAAAACAGAGATATTTGCTACATTTCTGAGTGTCTAAGCTTTCTGTAGATAAATGTCATGTACAGTATACACTCGCCTAAAGGATAATTAGGAACACCCGTTCAATTTCTCCTTATTGCAATGATCTACTCAACCAATCACATGGCAGTTGCTTCAATGCATTTAGGTGTGTGGTCCTGGTCAAGACAATCTCTTGAACTCCAAACTGAATGTCAGAATGGAAAAGAAAGGTGATTTAGCCAATTTTGAGTGTGGCATGGTTGTTGGTGCCAGACGGGACGGTCCAAGTATTTCACAATCTGCTCAGTTACTGGGATTTTCACGCACAACCATTTCTAGGGTTTACAAAGAATGGTGTGAAAAGGGAAAAACATCCAGTATGCGGCAGTCCTGTGGGCGAAAATGCCTTTTTGATGCTAGAGGTCAGAGGAGAATGGTCCGACTGCTTCAAGCTGATAGAAGGGCAACTTTGACTGAAATAACCACTCGTTACAACTGAGGTATGCAGCAAAGCATTTGTGAAGCCACAACACGCACAACCTTGAGGCGGATGGGCTACAACTGCAGAAGACCCCACCGGGTACCACTCATCTCCACTTCAAATAGGAAAAAAAGGCTACAATTTGCAAGAGCACACCAAAATTGGACAGTTGAAGACTGGAAAAATGTTGCCTGGTGTGATGAGTCTCGATTTCTGTTGAGACATTCAGATGCTAGAGTCAGAATTTGGCGTAAACAGAACGAGAACATGGATCCATCATGCCTTGTTACTTGGCACACTTTAGGCCCCTTAGTGCCAACTGGGCATCGTTTAAATGCCACGGCCTACCTGAGCATTGTTTCTGACCATGTTTATCCCTTTATGGCCACCATGTACCCATCCTCTGACATACATGGTTGTATACTGGAGCAAAAGGTAAACACGGTTTTGGCAATACAGATTGTTTGAGTTATTAACGCTACTGACAGCACTTCCGATATGCAAACAACAGAGCTACGTTTTGAAATCGCCCGGAATTCTCCTTTAAGCAAAGCTGGCTAGCTAACGTAAGCAACCTGCCTCGGATGGGAATTGAAAACGGGTTCCACTCGAGAACCGGTTTGAACAGAGCCATATATAAATCCATCTTTGTATATAGCTCTGGGTTCTAAGTTTTATGAACCATCGATATTGTATGCCCTCGACGTTAACGAGTCCTCTTATCGATGCTCCTGCTCCAAAGTTAATTTTTGTCCCACCATATGGGGTCTTATTTAATCATTGAGTAATGTAGACAAACTGCTGCGTGTGTGTAGCAATTATTAAGTTACATCGACCTTAGCTAATGTCAGCTGCATACAGCTCCCGACATTAAAGCTACGCACAGAGGGGACGCTCCCTCGTTTGGGTGAGAGAGCTAACCTAAAGATATGAGCAGAGATTGGATACTGAGTAATGCGCCTCAACTTATATGAGAAATGACTAAATTAAATAGGTTATTGTATGGCATGTTACTTTTAGAGAGCTACTTTTTAAGTTCCAGTTTACAGTTGCTGATCAAATATATTACTTTTTACCAGCACACACTCTCTGGCTCATACCATATCAAACATTTAACTTCCTTGTTTACCTATTTGAAAAATGTGATGGCCAAAATACCATTGATTTATATTGTGTTTACTTTTTTATGAAACTGCTCCAAATTAAATCAATTTTGTACTTTTATAAATCACATGCAGTTAGGCCACTGACTTTCTGACCTCTTTGTATTAGATATCTTTTGTTGCTTCGATTACACATAAAAGCTATAAAAGACTCTTACAATAGTTGTTCCTAAACATCAACATTTCACATAGAATTACTGTATTCTGTAAAGATTCACTCCAAATGTAAAAAAAGGAACAATGTTTATTCTGTACAAAGAAGGCAGAATGTAGGCTAAGGTACAACTGAAACTCCAAGTCAGAATACATCAAACACAATGCAGGAGTCAGGCCAGAATACCATATACAAGAATGTAATGCTCAGTATGAAAATGAATAGTACTTACAATACCTCGCAAAGAGGCAATGAGAGGTATGTGGCTTAAATACAGACTGGAGTGAGCAGGAGTACTGAATTGGGATAATTGAGTCCGGGTATGGGGAATGTAGTTCTGAGGAGGCATGACTAGGGAAGCTGTAGTCCACAGGAAGAAGAACTGGGGAATGGGAATTGTAGTTCTGAGCAATATAGACAAAGGAAGTGGCAGTTTCCAGGGAAGGGGAACTGGGAAACGTTACATATTCATTACAATACACAGCTTTTCTGCATTTTTAATGTTGAATGTTTGGCATTTTTTTACACATTTAGCTATGTGGTTTTGAAAAAAAGGATTGTTGTTGGTTTAAAAACAACATAACTTTATGTATTGTTTATAAAAGGCAGAGAAAAGTGAAGACTTTAGTGATGAACAATGAATAATTGTTTTACATTCTGTACTAAATGATGTAAGTCACCCAGGAGTATTGAATAAAGATGGTTAAGTTTATTTCAGCTTTCAGTGTTTAATATCAGTGTTTTTATGGGAATGTGGATCTTTCAGATCAATTTGAGAAGCTCTTTTAATCATGTTTCACATTTTATTGTGTCATGTAATGTGGGGCGCTGGTCTTGACTCGGTCTCGCCCTCCCTCGGTCTTGGTCTCGGCTTGGTCTCGGCCCCTAAAAGTCTTGGTCTTGTCTTGGTCTCGATACACTCTGGTCTTGGTCTTGTCTTGGTCTCGGGTTAGGTGGTCTTGACTACAACACTGGTAATATGATTACACATCTATTTGGGATTGAGAGATTTCGAAACAGGCACGTTTTTCAGCTTGATTACAAGTTGATTTCAGCAGGCTAATTGACTGTATGTGTAAGTGTGTGACAGGTGTGTTAGGAGACACATGACACATACACAGGTGCGCCCTTACAAACAACACCTTGAATGTGTGTGGATCCTCTGTCAAATCGAACCACTAGGCTCTAACCTTGACCATGCAGCACATATTGTAATTACCCAGGGCTCTCTGCAACAACGCCTGTTGTCACTCTTCATTCAGACACTTAACTCTGTTCAGGGCTCAATTCCACCAAAACCCCATTACAGAATTAGTGCAGCAGCTCTTTTTTTTATTGTCAAATTACCTCACAGAGGCAAAAAAAACATAAAGGGTTACTACAGCCCTATTGGTTTTCTGAATTAGAACTTAACTTTAGATTGGCAGGTAGTAACTTTCCCTTTGATGAAATAAAAGTAAATTATAATATATATTTATATATATTATATAGTTTATATTATAACATTATTGATTATAACTGTGTCCTGATAAGTGCAGTAAATTATGACCTGATATAGTTGATATTATAATTTTATTTATTATAACTGTGTCCTGATAAGTGCAGTAAATTATAACCTGATATATATTATCATATTATTGATTATAACTGTGTCCTAATAAGTGCAGTAAATTATAACCTGATATATATTATAATATTATTGATTATAACTGTGTCCTGAAAAGTGGAGTAAATTATAACCTGATATAGTTTATATTATAATATTAATGATTATAATTGTGTCCTGATAAGTGCAGTAAATTATAACCTGATATAGTTTATATTATAATATTATTGATTATAACTTAGTCCTGATAAGTGCAGTAAATTATAACCTGATATAGTTTACAAACTTTTGTTGTTTGTATGGGAACAACCAGCATACACTTTGCTCCTCTCATCTACACAATTGCAACAGTTCCCATTATTGCATTTATAATTAGAAGGAAAAATATTTCCACATTAGGAAAATCACTGTGGTGTCCGAAGATGTGAAAAAATAGGCATTAATCTAGTGTACACATTACCCAAATTATTCAGAATGAATTATTCACACTGATATACATCAACTGCAAGGGAACCCATTCATTCAAAGTCATTTGCGATGCTAATAGTAAAATCACCCATGTTTTCGCGAATTATCCTGGCTCAAGCCACGACTCATTTCTGGCAAACTCTGCCATTGATGGGAATCCCACTTGGATGGGTGGCTGTGAAGGGGACAACACTATCTGTATCCTTTAAAGACATGGCTGAGGATGACACCATTTGATGCCAGCAACAGTATGTGAAATGCTGTTTAAGCGAAAACACACACAAACACGCAGTGTAGCCTAATTGAACGAACATTCGGCACACTAAAAATGCATGTCATGTGTTTGGATAGGACAGGAGGCACACTATTCAAGTCGCAGCATTCTTTGTGGTTTGTTGCGTTTTACACAACATGTCCATAAATGTGTTGATGACAAAAATGAGGAAAAATTAGAGGACTTAAGGAGACGTGATATTGAAATGCATGTGCGGTTGCTTGCATTTGCCCCAAATGCCCCAGCAGCAGAACAGGAGAGGAGAGCTTATTTGACAGAAGAGTGAGGCAAGCAAAGTAATCTCGCTCTAATGTTAGACTACATTGCAAAAATATTACCATGCATTCATAACATTGTGATTCAGTGAGAGTGAGCCAAAAACATCGGAAAGTATGTCTTGTGACATTTCTTTATTTACATTTTGTAAAAAAGAAAAATCAATAGCAATCCGCCGTTATAATAGCAATCCGCCATGGAACAAGCGCGCCTACTCTTAAATGGAATGTGAGATGATGCTCTAAATTTGGTTTATTGCACGTTACGCCCAAACCACACCTATGACTAATGAAGCTACTTCAGACCTAAAATAGCAACAGCGCCCGCGACCCTCCCACAATGTCACTTGCATTTCGCATTTGATGCTTGTGTTTCAGATTGTTAAAATAGGGCCCTTAATGTGTAGTTGACTAATTGTAGTTGTCATTTCAGGGTGAGAACAGGGCGCCCCGAGAAGAGGGCTGGGAACCACGGGTCTAAGTGAATCATTCCAAATCCCCAAGAGCCTCCCTCTGGACGCTAAGGACATTTCTTCCAAACTATCTCATTCAGGATTCTATCCATCTTCATGGCCACACACCTGCCCATCGTTTCATCATTATTATTGCTATCCGGTTCTTTGTTTGCTAATCTTTGTCACTATATACGGTAGATTCTGTGTTTTCCCAGATGTGTGTGCTTCATTGTCGATGTTACAGTCACTGCTATATATATTAGTATTATTGCTGTCTTATTTATGAGAGTCAGCGGATGCTCTAGCAAGCTGGTTATTTCCTGCAGACTTTATTTTATTCATAGGCATTGCCTGTCTCTGTAGACAAAGTTTCTGAAGTAGATATCTATCCCAGGCGGTTGCCTGTTTATGTAGACACCATGCCCAGTGTTTGTTAGGCCTACGTTCCCCTCTTTGTTTTTTTTTAGTATGGCATTACATTAAAGGACCGCTATGATGCACGCTGTCTCCTGCTTCGATTTCTCCACTCCGACAGACAACTGTTACACTCGCATCTGTATTGACCTGAGTGATGCATTGTCAGATATGTTAAGCATCTCACTGGCTAACATTTTCACTCTTCTAGTCTGACTTTGCTCTCTGATGAAGGAGTGTGGTGTCCAGCAGTCAGGGGGCGTAATTAGGATCTCTGGGCCCCATTATAAAAACTTGCATGGGCCAAAAAATAATTGTAACATTACTGTAAATGTATGCTTATAGGCTGCATCAATTTCACATATTAAATATAATGATTTTGACTTAGCACTTTTCAAGTACCCCAAGTGCTTTACATAGTAAGAGGGAAACACCAACTCATCCACCACCGATGTATAACACCTACTACCTAATAGTCACACACGGAATTCCATCCACTTCTGTGATGCACGGCAGACAGTTTGAGCCAGAACGCTCACCACACATCAGCTATTAGGTGGAGAGGTGAGTAGTCATACTGTATGAGGATTATTACGTGGCCATGATGGTATTAAGGCCAGATTGGAAATGTATCCAGGACACTGGGGTTACTCTTATCAACAAGGCCATGGGATCTTTAGTGACCACAGAGAGTCAAGACACCCGTTTAACGTCCCATCTGAAAGACGGCTCCCTTCATTGCCCTGGGGCATTGGGAATGATCTTTAGACCAGAGGGAGAGTGGCCCTACTGGTCCTCCAACACTACTTCCAGCAGCACTAGTCTCTTATTCAGGGACTGACCAGGCCCAACCCTGCTTAGCTTTAGAAGCAAACCAGCAGTGTAATATTGGGCGCTATACTGCTGGTGTATGATTGATAGACAAATTTAACTCAAAGTGCATATCTCCATGTAGTGCATGAAAACAACTGGCTCCATCAGGCTAGAGTGAGGTGACCTCAATCAGACATTCCTTTTGTACAGCCATGGACAAAGGTTTTGAGAATGTTCTTAGATCTTTTTGTCAGTAGTTACTATGGTATAATGAAGTATAATTACAAGCATTCCATAAGTGTTGAAGGCTTTTATTGACAATTACATGAAGTTTATGTAGAGTCAATATTTGACCCTTCTTTTCAAGACCTCTGCTATCCACCCTGGCATGCTATCAATTAACTTCTGGGCCACATCTTGACTGATGGCAGACCATTCTTGCATGATCAATGCTTGGAGTTTTAAAATATTTGTGGGTTTTTGTTTGTTCACCCACTTCTTGAGGATCAACCACAAGTTCCCAATGCAGGCACGGTTCTAGCAGGGAGGCAAACATGTTTGCCTGGCAACACTATGTTATGTCGGCAACACAAACTCAAATTTGTCCTTTCAGAATAATAGCGCTTGTTTTAATTCATTTCAACAATCATTGTGAAGTCATTACAAAGCTACTGAATTGTAACCAAATGCAATTGTGTTGTGTGTAAATAAACAAGATTATTTGATTGCAAAAAAAACATTTAACATGTTTTCAATTACAACGTTTAATTGAAAACAGTAACAAATACGTTGTACACAGAATTTGAATGAATATATTGTCAGTCTCATGTGAAAACACGAGTCTCATTTGAAAAACATTCACTAGAGTCTGTTTTATCCAACAATAGACTCATTTTAGCAACACATGAACATATACCCAGTATCTATGCAATTAATTAACAATGATTAATGATTTACAAGCGTTATTATTCTGAAAGAACAAATCAAAGTTTGTGTTGCAGACATAACATAGTGTTGCCAGGCGAACGTGTTTGCCCCCCTGCTAGAACTGCACCTGTCTCAATGGGATTAAGGTCTGGGCAGTTTTCTGGCCATGGACTCAGATGTTCTATGTTTTGTTCCCCCAAGCCACTTAGTTATAACTTTTGCTTTATAGCAAGGTGCTCCATCATGCTGGAAAAGGTATTGGTCATCACCAAACTGTTCTTAGATGGTTGGGAGAAGTTGCTGTTAGAGGATGTGTTGGTATCATTCTTTATTCATGGCTGTGGTCTTAGGCAAAATTGTAAGGGAGCCCACTCCCTTGGCTGAGAAGCAACCCCACATATGAATGGTCTCAGGATGTTTTACTGTTGGCATGGCACAGAACTGATGGTAGCGCTCACCTTGTCTTCTCACAACAATTGAACCTCTCTCCTTGAAGTTCATGATGATTCGATAAATGGATCATTTAGGTGCAGTCTTACTAGCAGCAATAACCTTGCTGACGGCACGTGTTTCCTTGCAGGTAACCATGGTTGACAGAGAAAAATGATTTCAAGCATCTCCCTCCTTTTAAAGCTTCCAGTCTGTTATTCTAAATCAATCAGCATGACAGAGTGATCTCCAGCCTTGTCTTCATCAACTCTCACCTGTGTTAACAAGACAATCACTGACATGATGGCAGCTGGTCCTTTTGTGGCAGGGCTGAAATGCAGTGGAAATGTTTTTTTGGGAATATAGTAAATTTTCATGGCAAAGAGGGACTTTTTTATCTGATCACTGTTCGTGACATTCTGGATGGAGTGTATGCAAAATGTCATCATCAACACTGAGGCAGCAGACTTTTTGTATCATTCTCAAAACATTTGGCCACAACTGTACTGTATACATATTTTTAGGATCTCGCCAATAATCCTGTATCTACAATAGAAACACAAAATAAGTATTTGGTCAGGGTCTGTATATAATTATTCATAAAGATTGAGATTTTGGTACTGCCACAATTGTATTGTCATTATACTTTTGAATCTCACTTTCCTAATCCTGAACTTCAGATGGAGTGATCAGACCAGGGGGTACTTCAGGGACTGCAGGGGGCCCTACGATGAAATGTATTTTGTGAACATTAAATATTGCATGTTGTAAGTTATCCATGTGGCCTCAATTTATCTTCTACACCTACCTATTGATCACATGATCCATCGCATCTTTTAGAAATGAATTAAACTGATGTTCCTGGATGGCAGGAGACTTGCTGATGGATTGACTACGTTGTCAGTGCTAGCCAACATGTATCCACACCGTTTCTTTTAAAGAAGGTTGTCAATAACTGCCTACTAAACCTTCATTTAAAGGTATATTTTCTTTTCTGAGAGCCCAATAACATTTTTTACAAAACCTGCCTGCAGCCAGCTGGTAGCTAGTGTCAGTAAACTGAAAAAGCTCAGAGGTTGTAGTGGTTGTCAGTACTAGTGGAGATCTGTATTAAGTGTTTTGGACTAAAACATTTTTGGACTAAAACATTTTTGGACTAAAACATTTTTGGACTAAAACATTTTTGGAAGAGGGGGAGTCAGAAAATTCAATGTCTATTTTCATCACATTTCAAACACATTTCTCACATTTTTAGGGGAAGCTTGATGAACTGATAAATCAAACATTATTTAAATTCCAGCACACTCATGTGCCCCCCACCTCATTCTCTCATGGCCCCCTGAATCATCCTGGATGGCAGGAAACTTCCTCTGACAATGGTGTAGAGGACCTGGGTGGCAGGAAACTTCCTCTGACAACAGTGTAGAGGTCCTGGATCCCTGGATACTTCCTCTGACAACAGTGTAGAGGTCCTGGATGGCGGGAAACTTCCTCTGACAACAGTGTAGAGGTCCTGGATGGCAGGAAACCTCCTCTGACAACAGTGTAGAGGTCCTGGATGGCAGGAAACCTCCTCTGACAACAGTGTAGAGGTCCTGGATGGCGGGAAACTTCCTCTGACAACAGTGTAGAGGTCCTGGATGGCAGGAAAACTCCTCTGACAACAGTGTAGAGGTCCTGGATGGCAGGAAACTTCCTCTGACAACAGTGT